>ARYC01000416.1:0-198204 GCA_000711775.1 Oxytricha trifallax | reverse complement strand
ATTCCTTCCTTGAGTCTTTAGTTTTATGAACTGACAAGTTATCAACGAATAGAATAATTTCTTAGTCAGCGAACTTATCTCTGAGTTATTGCAAGAATTTAATATATTATTCAGTCTTTATAGAATAAGGGTGAATAACATAAGTCTCGAGGCCACTATCTTCGTTTATTCCACCAAGTATTGCATGAGTTTAAACCTTAACCTATTAATCATATACTTTAATGTTGCTGTACCTCTTATACCAAGACCTTGATATGAAGGTATTAAAGGTGAATACTGCCTCATCAGCGTGTATGAACTTTATATTATGCTCTTAAGCACTTTGCATTTAATCGAATATATAATTTAAATTATCCTTATAAAATGGAACATTAAAGTCAATCACTCTCTTAATGCGATTGACTGTCTTGTAAGATATTCCATTCTTTTTATATATGTTCGCTATAGATTAAGCAGAGATGTGAAGCTCAGGAAATTGGCGATGAAACATCACAGCCCTGTAGGCTAGAGAGAAATGAGCCCAGTATTTAAGAGTCTTATCAATAATTAGATATTCAATATGATGCTGCTAAAATTTTAAGGGTCTCTTAGGCTTAGAATTAAGATGCTATCTCTTTAAATTCAATGCTAATAGACAGTGAGACCTCACAGTTGCTGGAGATTTATGGAGTAGCCTTGCTATAGACGTATAAATCAGAACAGGCTTGAGTTATTCACTATAATCATCACATCCATATCGCAACTTAAACAATAAATCTATATACTCACTGTCATAAACAGACCCCAAACCTCGCATATAACCACTTAAAATACTAATATTTAAACATTAAACCCCTACATAAACCCTATTAAAACCCTAATAAAGTATGCACTAATAGTCTACTTTTATCAATCAAAAACTCAATCAAACTACTGAAAGGGTTTTGGGGTTTTGAATGCAGATCTGCATTATTTTACATTAAGAAATATAAAACCACTAACAGAAAAATAAAATTTTCATAAATTTTTTCCCAAAATATGCTTATTTCATCAATTCTGATAAAATAAATTTCTTTCTCATTCAAAATTTAGAATTTCAAAAAGCAGTTCAAATTCAGAGACAATAGTGAATGCGTTCAAAGCTTCAACAAAAGAAATTGGACTAAACAAATGAAAAAAGAAAACTCAATCGTTTTTAAATAAGTAAGGTTCGCAAAATAAGAGAAGGAAGTCGAAAGAAACATAATATTAATTGAAAAGAAAATAAATTAATTACAATTAAATGAGCTTCATTCTTGGGGATTTATGCTTAGAAAATGCAGACATTTTATAATTATTGCTGGAATAAATCGATTTGGGAAAATAAACTTATATTCAATCAATTAAATATTAAAATCATGGCATTTATGATTTCCATAGCACTCAAAATTCAAAGCTGAATAGATTCTATTGTAGATCACGCAATTAATGCTGGACATTACTATTGACAAATTTCCTGAATCATCTCATGAAGCGAGATATTTTGATTTGAGTTTACTCCCAAAAAATAGAAAGATGAGTTTTACTCACTTCTGCGATGAGGATAAATTTATTCTATCAATAATAACCACCGTGTCAATTTTAATGCGTTATCTAAAGAGTATAATACATCCAGGGTTTGAAGACATTTTCCAAAATCATAACTAAAGGTTATTAATAATTACTTAATTTAATTTTAATTAATTTCCCAAACCGAATGTATTCCTACAATAGTATGGCTTTAGTTGAATTAAAAAAAGCATTCATAAAAGAAATAACATATTCTCAGTAAAAAAAATACTATAAATCTTTTATGCAATATGGTTTGCATTATTCTCGCAATATTTATTTAAATTTTTGATAAATTAGAATTAATAATAAAAACAAAAGTATTTATCCACGCAGCCTATAATAATTAATTATTATATAATTTGATGGTAATGTCTAGATAACTGTATTTTCACTTTATTACCTAAGTGAATTAAATAAGAATAATAAAACACTGGGAAATATAGCTTTTAAAAGTGCAACAACTATAATTAGTGAATATAACTTGGTAATATTTACAATTTACTATTAAATGAATTTAATAAAAATTACTTTAAATTAATAGACAATTAATTTTGTTACAAAATAATCAGTAAAATTTATGTTAAATATCTAAAATAGCCTAAAATAATTAACCCGAAATGTGCTGCATTTGGGGGGGGAAGTTTCCTGCACTCGAGGAAGTTTCCTGCACGCTTTATTTTATTTATGTAAATTTAATAATTTGACATAAATTAACAAATTTAATATTTTTATGAACCATTTAATATTAAGACCACTTTGCTCATCATTGAAGTAGTTCAAGAAAATATAGTTTAACATTATATAGGTGTGGTAAGAAAAAGGTAAATTCAATCATAATTACAATAACAATCGGATACAATCATTATAATATTTTAAGAGACAGAACTTGCAAATACCATATAAAAATGTCAGAGTTTTTGGAATCTGAAGAGATATTGAATCTTGATAAATAAATTAAAGTATGATAATAAAAATAAAAATAGTCCTGAAGTTTGTTGATGCTATTGACGTCAGCGCTTGCTACCTGACGTCACCGTTCGCTACCTGACGTCACCATTCGAGACATGACGTCACAGCTCGCACATGACGTCATGAAATACCACGTGACGTCGGGACATACAACATGACTTCAGGAAAAACGACATGAGTCAGGACTCGCTACATGATGTCATGACTTGGTTAAAGATTTTTATAATTTGAAAATATACTAAGAATTAAAATAATGATTTTAAATAAAATACCAAAAAGCCTATTAGATTAGTTATTATTAATATCAAATTTGAAAACAATAAAAATTTCTAAAGAACTATTAACGAAATGTTTTGCTATTTTTTATGTAAATATCAATTATTTTATTTAAGGATTATATTTTTTGACGATCACATTAAACAAATATTCAGATTACCTATTCTAACGATTTTTAATTGTATTTTGATTTAGTCTTAGTGTTACAAATTATTTGGTATATACAATATATTTTTGAAAACCCCAAATATTTTAATCTAAAATATTTAGTATATATTGTTATTTATTAAAAACTTATTTTATTTAAATAAGTATATCAAAAAAGATTGGGAACTTTTTTATCTTATCCCTGGAAATCACATTCTAGAAGGGAAGATGGAAACGATATCAAAGCAGATGGAGGAATACAATTCAATTAAAATAAACTGGGAATCATGATTATGCCACCAAAATTCGTGAATGTCAAATGAATACAAAACCTGGAGAAAAACATTGGGTCTGTAAACTGGAAGCTCGACAATGAAAAATGCTGGAGAGACACAGAGGGAATTGAAGGAGTAGTTATTCCTACAAGATGCTAGAGTAATTTAAAGAATTGCAAAAACTGGGTGATTCTGAAAATGGAGAAAGGAACTAAGACTCTGGAAATCCACGACAAAAGGAAATCAATAGGAAGCTTTGCACTCATACAAAAGCATTTAGGCATTTAATTACAGTTGAGAAGAAGTTCAAAATCAATAAATTAAATAGTTTTGCAAACATGAACTAAGTGAAAGATCCGGAAGACTGTGGGATTATGGCGATTCTAATATCTAGCCACCTAGCAATGGAATTGCAGGATGAACCAGTATTTCAAATCTTCGCTAAAGACTGGATAAATATGTAGCAATAATGCATGATGTTCTACCTGGAAGTGGGATTAATGAAGATGAAGATCGGTAGATCAGGTTTGCACTGAGCGACGAAGAGATTGCGAGAGATACGAAAAAAAGAACAACAAAATATGGGAGCTTGCTAACGAGAGATTGGGGTCAGAAACCTACTTATTTAACTCCTAGATTTACCAATGGGACGTCGTAGTAATCAGGTAAGACCAAAGAGGAAAAATAGAGAGGGAACTTGTAGCAAGTGTAGGTATATTTAGTGAGTTAATGGGCGAAATCCCGGAAGTAGAGGGACTCCTGTTTGGCAAAGAGGTGGCTCACCAGCATGAAAAGAGTGAAGAGGAGGATTTCAACATGAGCACTGATGACAACAAGAATAACAGCCTAGAAGGAGCAGAGAAACAATCGAGAGTAATAAATGACTAGGAAGGAAGTGGATAGGTGAATCAAATATAGAAAAAGAATAAGATAGAATGAATTGATGGGAACTGCAACTGTCCATGGTAAAATAAAAACTGATCACTTTATTATACTTTGGGTAATTTATTGCACCATATATTCAAATTATATTTATTTTACCTTCAACTATTTTTCAACTTATACTAAGTATAACAAAAATGATCTTTTAATAAAAAGATAATTAAATCCATATTTTTATAATAATTTAAAAATCAATGCAAAAGTTATATAACTCTTGAATTTATATCAAATTTCTACGTATTAATATTTAGGTTTTAATTAAAATTTAAGGATTTAGTAAAACTAAAGCTTTTTGTAAATACAAATCCTTTCGTAACAACTTTTTTATAATTACTCATTAAATCTTAATGTACTTTTAATAAGAACTATTATCGACGTAAATATATATTATTAGAAAAATTTAGCTTAAATTAAAGTAGCTTAAATTAAGATTTAATCTTTGAGCATCTATTAAATATTATTACTTACATATAAAAAATTATGAAACTTAACATTAAATAATATAAATGGAAATCTACAATTAAATACTATAAATCCAATATTAAATAACAATTTCATTTTTATTTCTCAATTAATAAAACAAACATATAATATTTGATGTTAGTTAATTGCAATGAATAATACAAGAATAAAAATATTATTGCTTAAGTATTGCACATATCATTTTTTATAAAAATTTAATAAGTTTGAGTTTTATGTCCCAAACCATTGTTATTTTGTTCTTTAGAGATTTTTATTGTTTTCAAATTTGATATTAATAATAATTTGTTCTGACCGAGACCCCCTCCACCCCTCAGCCGAGACCCCCTCCCCCCCCTCAACCGAGACCCCCCTCACTTTATAGTATTTTTTGATAAACTTATTTTTTACTCAAAATAAATTTCTTGCCCTGCGGGCCGCTATTACCATTATAGATATAACTTGATATGTTTCACTTAGTTCGTCAACCTTTTTGAAAACAATCTCCCATAGGGAAATAATTAAAATAACATTGCTTTTTACTTTTATTAGTAATAATATGATTTTCTTTGACATACAATAATATTATAAAAATTTCTTATAACTTAAATCACTTTCATTTGACTAAATATTAAGAATTAATAAAATAATTTTCCCAATAATTTTTCTTCTCTTTATTTCTTTATAAATACTTTTAATATTATTTTTACTTTATTTTGTTAGTTACTAATAAAATCTTTTTTGGTTTAGCTTAGATTTGGAAAAGTTCTATATAATTTCTTTTGTTTTTTATTACAATTTAAATACATTAATGAATAAAAAAAAGATTTTATTAGTAACTAACAAAATAAAGTAAAAATAATATTAAAAGTATTTATAAAGAAATAAAGAGAAGAAAAATTATTGGGAAAATTATTTTATTAATTCTTAATATTTAGTCAAATGAAAGTGATTTAAGTTATAAGAAATTTTTATAATATTATTGTATGTCAAAGAAAATCATATTATTACTAATGAAAGTAAAAAGCAATGTTATTTTAATTATTTCCCTATGGGAGATTGTTTTCAAAAAGGTTGACGTACTTAGTGAAACATATCAAGTTATATCTATAATGGTAATATCGGCCTTCAGGGCAAGAAATTTATTTTGAGTAAAAATTAAGTTTATCAAAAATTACTATAAAGTGAGGGGGGTCTCGGTTGAGGGGTGAGGGGGTTCTCGGCTGGGGTGTGGAGGGGGGATCTCGGTCAGACATATAATAATTAATCCTAATAGCCTTTTTTGGCTTTTTTTTATTTAAAATCATTATTTTAATTCTTAGTATATTTTCATATTATAAAAATCTTTATACCAAGTCATGACATCTTGTAGCGAGTCCTGACGTCATGTCGTTTTTCCTGAAGTCATGTTGTATGTCCCGACGTCACGTGGTATTTCATGACGTCATGTGCGAGCTGTGACGTCATGTCTCGAATGGTGACGTCAGGTAGCGAACGGTGACGTCAGGTAGCAAGCGCTGGCGTCAGTACCCTGTTGATGGTTGTTATAAAGATTAATTTGATGAAAAAAAAATAAAATCAAAAAATTAAAAAAAAGAGTGCAGCGAAACTTCCCTAAAATCTTTTTATATAATAACCAGTTGCAGGAAACTTCCCCCCCCCCCCCTACATTATATTTACACAGAACAAATTTTCTTTTGTAATTGTACATCAATATCTAATATGATAAATTCTAGCTTTTATTCTTTTGCTTAAACTTGTAAAATTTATTAAAGAAGTTAGTACTTTTTATAAATGCAGCCTCCCTTATCTTTTAATTAAAGATGGATTCTACTCAATAGAAATCATGTTTATTTATAATTTGGTCTTGTTACTTTCTATTTAATATATTTTATACTTCTGCTAATCATTTTTATTATATAAGCACTACACATTTTTTGTTTTATTTAAATAGATTATACAATCCATTCATTATATATAAACAATTAACTTGACTCTTTCTCAAATTTTGAAATAAAAACCTTTAAACTTTTTAAATATTTACAATAACTTATTTTCTATTTGATACAGCAACTATCAATCTCTGTTCTTATTTTCTACGAGATCGACATAAATTTTTATTTTATTATGAAAAAATAAGATTTTTCCTCTTTCAGCGAGCTTAGTCTTAGTTTTGTTAATAATTATTTGTCTGCTTCCTCTATGCTTCTGCTGAATTCTTTAATGTCGAACTTGTATAATTACAGCTAATAAAGTCAATCCAGAAAATTTCATGATAAGTTTTTGTTAAAAAAACTTAATTAATTATGTTGAGGATTTTAATGAAATGGATTTAGAATCTCTAGATTAATGGAAAGTAAAGTTATTTAGCAATCTATCTAGCTCCTCTAACTGTTTAAATGATTATCGTTATTTATACTTTGAATATCTTTTAAACTTTATTATTAAAATTCTTTTAACTCTTTATCATTAAATAAAAAGTTAATAATTTTGAGTAAAATTATTAAATAAGATGTATAGAGTGATTACTAGTAAGAAGGAACTATATTTGAATTTAATCACAAGGATTATTTTTTGTTCTGTATTTTATATTTCATATAGAATAAGATAAATAAGTTTTCATTTAATAAACGCTAAATTACAACCATTTCTTATAATAATTAATAAAAAAGGAAAATAGAATTACTTTAAGCAAATGAAGGGTGGTTCAGTGAGATACTGACGCCAGTAAGTTATGCATGGACTATAAGAAGGCAAACGGCATGATGCAGGTAAATTGACTCTAGTTTGATTAGCATGGATATATAGAGGCGGATTAATGTGCGATAGACTACTTCTACTTATGACATTATTCGTTGCAGGATCACTTCACCTCAAGGAGATACAGAGTTTTATTGACTTCCAAATTTTAAACTAAAGAAAAGGCGATTGTGGTTAAAGTAATAGCTCTTAGCAACTTTTAGAGTCTTTAAAATCTTGGTTGACCCTACTATATTATTTCTCTATATTATCATCACTACTCTAAGGGACATCGAGAGATATATATTACAGAACACACTGGAATGAACCATTTTTTAGGGAAATTTCCACAAAAAATAATATGGGCACCTCGTATGTTACAGCTTTTACCGTTGGTTGTAGTTACAAGCTATACTGACTCTAACTATTGTCAGAAAAGCCTATCTAAGGAAAATTAATCCAAATTATTTCTAAAATTATGGGGCATATTACTTTGAATAATTGCTTTCTAGATTAGTAACACGTGCATCAACGCTGATGGATAGAAGTGAGTAATCTGAGCTAGAATAATTATAAGCCTAGTAGAGGTATATTTACTAGAATTACAGTCGAAATATAGTAAGGTGTAGTTAGATACAAGAGTTTGCGTAACTGCATGCCAACTGATCATAATCAGATACCAACTCATCATGACTAGTTCTATCATTTTCTGTTCAGTAACTTGAGTCAATCATTCGGAGCAACCGAATATTATTAAAGCGTAATTAATTACGGTCTCTATTTCCATATTTAAACGGGAACATAATTCTGCAGCTTTTCTTTATAACTAAATCATGGAATTTCGTATCGCATGAGCGATTACATCAGACTACAGTTTTATCGACAATAGCTTTGGTGTTTCATTACCCACTACCTCCTCCATCGTTGGAAATTGATTAAATGGGTGCTCCTCTAGCTGCTCTCATTGCAATTAGGAATTATTAACTTTAGTTTTTCCATTTAGATTCGTGTTCAACATCAATGAGGTCTATCTCCTTGACCAATAGCTCGAGAGTTATTATTATTATTTGATACTGATGGACCAGTCTTCTTTGCTCTTACTAGTAATTGTTTTTATTTATTACTGATTAATTTTGGCTTGTGAATTGAGAACATTTCTTTTTGTTTGGAAACCTTTTTGCAGATGCTAGAATGCTTAGCATAATCTTTATCATTGAATGACCTGCCGCAACTTTGTAAGATAAATAAATTATTATAATTTATTATGCGGGAAGACAAACTTTTACACTCGTTAAGATTCATGTCTTCCGGCTGTTAAAATGCCATAGATGGTGGTATTCTTGGTGGAGGTTTACAAGCAACTTTCTTCTACTAATTTTTTTACTTGGAAATTATTAATTTGTAAATCCTTCATCATATTTATATTAAATGCTAGCTTAGTTTTTAAAACCAATGCTTTATCCAATGTCCTGCCTCTTAACTCCATTCTGAAATCGCTTAGAAGTCATCGTCGAGTTATTATTTTAATTTAGTGTTCTCAATTGAGGTATTCCAGACTACTAGGGCACATTGAAATTACTAAAAGTAGATTAAATTGCAGTTCTATTTTATACTTTTTACTCTTCTTCATAGTAATTTTACATTGTTTTAGGTTATTGCACTTTGCTTTAAAGTGGCTTTGCATTCACTTAAGTTATTACTGTTACATCTTTCTATAACTATCTTGATTCGTTGCAACATTTAAAAATTATTTGATTGTATTTTAAATTATTAATATTAGACTGTGACTAATGACTGAGGTGCCAAAATCCATATTAGTGTTCACATTGCTACTAATTTTACCGAGATTGGAGCTGCCAATTCTTCAACTAACTGTTTATCTAATTTGTGGTATATGTCCCTGAATTTAATATCCATTATTGCATAAGCAAAATATATATAGGAGATATAGTGTGAGATTTATATTTTAATTTATTAAGAAGATAGTTTAACTTAACTTATTTATAGATTTACTCCATATTTGATCTAGTATGTGAATAGGATGTTTTTAATGCACAAGTGATTGATATTTTTTATTAAAAATAAAGAAAAAAGTTATTTTCATCAATATCTTCTTTTGCATAAATATATCTGAATATTTGTTTATAAAATGATATAATATAAAATGTAAGATAAATTAAGCCATATATTAAGAGTACCCATTAAATTTAGAAATGATCCTACATTACGAAAATTTTAAAACCTAATAATATTTTGGTATTTAAATTCTAGATAATTTCTATTCATTGATATAATGATTGTGATTTTACAGTTTAGATTTAGTTTGCTATCCTCTACTGTTTTAAGGAAAATAACTATAACTTGTTGAATATACATATATTTAAGAAAACAAAGAAAATCTTGTATAAATTAAATCTTTATTTATATTTTGCTTTTATTGCAAAGCAGATCCCAGTCTATTATACTGTTGATTAGATTATGAGCGCATACAAGACCCTCCACTTCTTCCATCATTCCCACTATTGTTTTATATAAATTAAAATGGAAATATTCAGGGAATAACCACTATATTTTATATTTTGAATATCCTAGGACTAACCTTTCATAGACTACCTTATTTAACTGACTGCTTTTCTTTCTTCTTTGATTAAGTTAGCCTTTTGCAATTGTTGTCTTTTCTTTTCTGCCCACTCTTGAGCCTAAGACATTTCTACAGTTGTTTCTCTCTAATTTTGGAACTAATTTCAAATCTATATTTATAATTTAAATAATGCTAGTTTGCTTTTTTATTACTGTAAGTTTGAATAAAGCAAATATAAGTAAATTATAAGATTTATTTGAAATTTGGAAGTCAGTCAGTGCTGCTGATAAATAATATCTATTAGAGTGAATAGTAAAATAATTTTAAATAAATTAAGAAGAATAAGTCTATCTTAGAAGTATGAAGAAGAATATCAATACTCTCAAAGAGTACAGTATTTTACAGAAGTATCCCTCAAAGCAGATACTTAACAATACTTCAGTCAAAACGCTTGCTAACACGGAAGCACCCATCGAGGTCTTCCCGCCTGAGATATTCTTCAAGGGTAAGTTTTAAGATATAAGAAAATAGAGATGTTTTCTAGCTCCAACCATCTATATTTAATATAAAATATTTAAATTTTATCAAAAACTCAACAAATTTTATCATTTATATATTGAAAGTCGCTAGAACTATAAAGTTACCGTCACAGTTAGAAATATCAGCAAGAAAGTGAGAAGAATAAAGTTCGCACAGGCAAAGATTAATAAGCTCAAATGTGATTATGACATGCAAGGACCAGTTACTGCTGGGCTCGCCATCAAGATGAACGTTTGGAGAAGGTAGTTCATGGGTCAGAGGGAAGTTTCCTGACTAGTAATCTTTTTAATTTTTTATGGAAACTTACATAAAACTATAAATATAATATTATTTCCACCATTAATTGAAGTAGATAAGTACAACGGCTGTTAGGATTTTCAAATAAAATGAAACTGGTCATCTAGCATTATATAAGCATGAACAGTGTAATATAAATTTAATTCGACTTCATCAATAATTTGACGCTATAATTATTATCAAATTCCATAAAAATTTAATTTTATTATAGCACTGGCCAGAGAACTTCCATCCTCTAAACGTTTCATTTGAGTCTGATGTCGAAGGAGACTTTCATGATGTCATTGAAATAAGCACTTGAGATCACAAAGAACATTCAAGCTCTACCTTCACGCATTAAAACCTGCAGCTAACGTTTAATTTGAACCTCTCGTTATTTTCAAGTTCATCCCAATTAAAAATTCAACCAAATATGAGGAGATTGAACTCAAAAATTATGAAAGAGTTGCTGGAAATGGAAGACTAGAATTTGACTAAAAGAAGAACACTGAGCTAACTGTTGATCCTCAGAGAGATTCACTCTTGAACCTGATGAAATCAGAAGAATAAGAGTGGGTTTAACTGCTACTGATCCAGAATTTCTTATGAAACTCATCTAAGTCGTTGTTGAAGGCTAAGATCGCGTTAGAAACATACATCTATCTATATTTTTCGAAGAAGGAGGGGACTAGAATAGTTCTTTAAACTTTAGAACACTTTACATGGGTGAAAGAAGAGAATACCCAGCTTTATTGGTAAACAAAGGTCCTAAGCCAGTCACTTACAACTTTAAGTTTTTACAAGGCCTCAGAAATCTTGATGAGACTCATCACTGTGAAGATGAGAACTTCGTCTCTCATAGTCAAGTAGGTAAAGAATTGACAGAAAGAGTTCTAACTGCTGAGCCTTTGTCTTGGAGTGTAGCTGCATATGCTTAACTACCTGTTAGGTAAATTTGTGGAACTAAAAAATACGAGAAGGTTAGAGGTTTTTAAAATTACACTCAAAGAATAAAGCCTGAAAGCTAGGCACTTTAGCATCAAAATAAGACAAGTATAGTATCAAACCAGAAGAATATGCTTCTCTAGTCTTGATTAATTTTGGAAAAAATTACGATGATTTGAAAATTTAAATGATGCCAATAGCTTGCTATCCAGAGATTAAGATCAACAGATAAAACATTCGATTTGGAGTGTGCTACTAATGAAAGAAAAGATTAAAGTCTAAAAATCTAGAACAAAAATGAAGATTTTCCAATTGACTTTAACTTTCTTAAGATTGCTAACTTCCATGCTATCCCAGCAAAAGGAAAGCTCCTTCCAGGTACTGAACACCCTATCAACATATCTTTTGAACCTAAGATTTTTGGTGTCTTCAATCAAAAAATGGATTTGAAGTTACTAGGATGAATCTACAAAATCCCTATAAAACTTATGGGATCTAGTAACTAAATGGGTAAGAAGCTTGTTAGATAACATGGACCATAAGCAAAGTCAGATGATTTCAGACCAGACAAGAACTTTATTGATGAACATCAATTAGACTTTCCAGCTGCTAAACATTAAGCAAAACAAACAAATTGGTGGTCCAAATGAACTACCTAAGTGGCTTTAAGAAAGCACAACTATGCAAATTGACTCTTAGCTGAAGATTGATAATATAAATATTACATTAAGAATTTTAACATATATTGATTTATACTGAGAAGATAGATTAGTACTTGGTAATAAAGTAAAATAAGACTAAATATAATGAATTCCTTAAAAAAGAAAGATAAAATCGTGAAAAAGATTTCCGTATTCATGAAAAAATGAAGTCAACCTCAAGACCTCCTCCTCAGACCTTCGAAGAAATAAAGAACTATTTAGATTTAGGATGGACAATGGCTTAGAGCCAACAATGAGTAAAAATTGATGTAAAATTCAAATTAAAATGTTTAATCAATAAGTCTATTACACTATTTTAATATTAATTTATTTAAATATATTAAACACTAATCTTTCTCGAAATTTTGATCATTTCGAGGTAGAGTGCTATAAAAATTAATTAATTTAATCATATCTTTTAAAAGAAAACAATAATTGAATTAAAGTTTTCAATAAATGAATGTTTATTATTGATAAGAAATAAATTTATGAATGAATGTTTTTTAATTAATAGAAAATCATAATGATTTTTAAATCTTTATATTTTAATTATAGGTCTTTTTATTTGCATGATGTAGTTATATAATTTATAATAATAAACATTCATTTATGAAAGCTTTATTTTAATTATTGTTACTTTTTAAGATAAAACCTTAAGAGTAAAATTTAAAGTAATATTTATAATAATTTTAATAAAAATAATATTATTTAGAAAAAATGAACAGATAAATAATTCTATCCTTAGTAGGCATGATCAGCTTTGCAGTGCCCATGAAAATTGCTGGGAATATGAATATGGAAGAGTAGTGAGAGTCATTCATTCATGCAAACTTGGCATAGAAGAATTACGATATATTGTGCTACCCACTGTGCAAGGAAGGCTACAATGGTATATGGCAGTTAACTGGTAATACTGTCCTTCTGGATTTACTGACGCTGGAGTCGATTGCTAGAAGCCATCATCCTACGGTGGAGGAGTTGGCTTTACATCGAGATCATCTTGCGATAATGACATTAAGGACACTGGTTGTGAAGAATGGGGATTGCTCTGGCAGCCCAAATGTAGAGAAAATTTCCATAACACTGCTTGCTGTGTAGCCTCTCTGACTGCTAAAATGGGTAAATTGACAATGGCGTCTCATGATAGAAACTGGCCTATGGAAGAGGATTTGGCGAACCGCTTAGCTTTTAAGCTGATAAAGAAGAGCAAGCTGCTTTGAACTATAATCCTTGTAAAGCTAGATATGATGGTGTTGGTCCAGTCATCTAGGAATAATGCCCAGTAACAATGCACACATGCGGATCTCTTTGCACTAAAGGCGCTTATGGTTGTACTGACGAAGTGAAAGATTGAGGGAGCTATGTTGTTAGCTTTGTAGTTGATGCTGCAAAATTGCAGCTGATACTGTCAGCTAATTTAATATCCTTGATGTCATTGAGAAAGTTGGAAAAAGTACAATTCTTTGCTAATTCAGAAAAATTCAATGTCTTAGTTTCAAATGACTCTGTTACTTTAGCTACTAATGTCAACTTCATAAGTGATATGACTTACAATCACACTCGCATTTTTTAGACTTTCAGTTTCGAAAAAAGCATGTATTACATTATTTCTGCACGAGAGCTTGGTCTAGAGGTCCAAAAGCTTATCTACTACTGCATCTTGGGAACTAAATCAATGAGTAAAAATAGAATAAAAATTCAAAATATCATCAATAATCAATAATTTATTTACTCCATTTTAATATTAATTTCTATAATTCTAATTATAACTACTCTATCTTGAAATTTTATTGATTTCGAGATAATGCGCTATTAAATATATTAAATTACTCACATTTCTAAAAATTGGATATAAATGGAATGAAGTTTTAAAATATTCAAATGTTGTTTGTTATTAATATATTGATAATTTAACTTTTTTATATTATAATTATTAAGACATATAAATTTGAAGATATCTGTTTTTTTAAATATATCTATATATTTAATTTAATCATAAATTAAATGAAACAACATTTGAGTATTTTAAAACTTCCTTCTAATTATATTCAATTTTTATAAATGTGAGTAATTTAATATATTTAATAGCACTCTATCTCGAAATCAATAATATTTTCGAGATAGTAGTTTTTAATTAGAATAATAGAAATTAATATTAAAATAGTGAAAATAAATTATTGATTATTAATTTTATTTTGATTTTATTTTTCTATTTTTACTCAATAACAATCTGTGGGGGTGCAAGGAAAGACTTTCTTCAACTGTGATTCAGGATGACTAGATTTACCAGTTATAATTGAGGTGCTTTGATTACCAGAGAATAGCTTTTAGTTCCAGAGGAATCCGCCAGGAGTATTCTTATCGATACCAAAGGAAATCGGTGTCATCAAATACCTTTATTGAATGAGAGAAAGAGATAGCTAAATTTAGCGCCCATGTGCACATTATTAGATAGCTTTAGACACCTGATCCTGCGGGAGGTCTGAACCTGTAAGTTCCACTCAGATTTGCCATCCCCTCCAAGAACTCACGAATCACCCATACTCATAGCTGCTGCCAATTCATGCCCATTTGTATTTCACGTTTATCTCGGCCTGGGGGAATACTTCTGCGTATCGTTCACTAATGCCTGATGGGTCTTTTCAAGGGCTCTCGAATGACTATCCTAGCAGGGCCCCAATGGCGTTTTTACCAGGTAATTCCTTTGCAACACTGATTTTGTAAGTTAAGACAACTTTTAGTATAATTTTTTTTTATAAAGGTCAACTAAAGCCCAATTCCTAATAATTAAAAACTAAGACACCCTATAAAAATTTATAATTAATTAAAATATTAAAACTTTCAAATCAGCAATAGAGTTCAATTCAGATCAGAGTAAGGGCACTCAACCACAGAAGCAGCAGCAAGCACCTCAGGGCAATGGAGAGGACTACAGAGTGCGAGAAATCCTTGACGCCAAGGCTATCAAAAACACCATTCACGCCAAGGCTATGTTTGAAAACGACCCCCGAGGTAAGGCTGTGTGGGTGGAGCACTCGTAGCTGCTATATGCTAATGACCATATCAGAGTCAAGACATTTATCAGTGAGAAGAGGTCTGGGCTCCACGACCACCCCTACTAGAACATCTACGCTGGTGCCCGCTCAGGTCGAGACATGGATGAGGAGACCAGTTCGAGTGATGACGAGGACTCAGACAGCAGTTCGCAAGATTCTCAAGAGCATAGTGGTAATGGAAACTCTAGGAGGTGGCAGGGCACCAACAAAAGGAGGAAATCAAGGGACAAAAGGAAGATGAGAGCATGATTGAAGAAGAGGAAGAGAATCGTGAGCAGGGCCAGATTCCTAAAGAGTATGATCACGAGACTCGTATGCTGCTCTAATCACTTGAAGAGTACCAAATTGACAACTTAATTGTAGATGACTTAAGTATATATATTAAAGTATTTTATTTATTATTGATTAATATAACATTCACAAAATTCGCTCAAATTTTACACTTGGGGTTTTTTGATTAAATTAATTAATTTTTATAGCACTCTATCTCGAAATGATCAAAATTTCAAGAAAGATTAGTGTTTAATATATTTAAATAAATTAACATTAAAATAGTGTAATAAACTTATTGATTAAACATTTTAATTTGAATTTTACGTCCATTTTTACTCAATGCTAGGCCTTCCAGATTAAGTAGATCCACTTTACGTTGAAAAACCAATTGAAAACTATGAACCTATGAATAACATAACCTTGAAGAGAATAAAAGGTACGGAAAAAGGTCCAGACAGGGAAAATAGAATCATTAGGAAAAATGGAAGAGCGAGCCATCTACATAAGCCGAGCTAAGAGATTGCAGTGAAGAGCTTACCGGAAACAACTCTAAAAGATTAATATTTGTCCTTAATTATTGACTTCAAGTCATTATTTGTTAAGTCAACCACTACCAAGAGCTTCATTGTAACTTGAAATAACATATTCATGTAAGATTAGTTATTTAGGACAAAGAACTTATGAAAAGCTTACCAATATTCTAAGTAATTCTACCAGGATAAGAAGCTGGATTTGATACTACGAAACTCAATTGATTTAAGAATTTATTATAATATATTCAAGTTAAATAATACTATTCGAGGTGCAACTACATCATAATTCTGAGCTCGTTTAAAAAGAAATATTTATTATTAGCTATATTAAAAATGGAGGTAATATGTAATTGCATTAAAGAAAATAAACAAATCAAATATTTATTTAAATTTAATAAATTATTCGAATTTAGCTTACTTCTTAAGTGATTATAATTAGATGATTTTAATTTATTTAACAAAATTTCTACATGATTTAGGTTTTAAGCAATATTACATTCTAAAATTTTATTAATCTTTTGCTTCTATTATATATAAATATAATACTTCTAATTAATTTAATTTAAAATTTTTGTAGTAAATCTTAACAAACACTTAGCTTTAAGAAAGAAATCACCTATTTATCAATGATTCAAAATCCTTGAAGTTTAGAGTGTAGGCTCAAGCAGAACCAGTCAGCTTGGACATTTCAAGGAAATGTCTCAGATTTGCATTCACAGGTGATTACATGGACATGTGTGTTTCAGAGTATATTGTTATCACTAACACTGGCAATGCTTCTTATATCTTTTTTAACACTAAAATTAATGCCACCTCCAAATATAAGTGGAACTTTGGCTCTTCAGGAGTATTCGTACCATTTCCCATAGAAGACGAGGTACCTCCTGGATTCTTCAAAAAAATAAAAAATAACTTTCACTCCTCCAAGCTCAAAGCGAGACGACGAACTGATTGCTTTAAAAATCTAAAATGGACTGTCTATTCACATAAATGTAGTGGAATTATGAATGAAGCCAAGTGCTTGGTGAAGGAGAAATCTGTTGAATTTGATGATGTGCCAGTGGTATAAGAGCTAAGGAACAGGTGTTTCACATTAAGAATCAGATCAAAATCCCGCTGTTTTCTATGAACAGTGTGATAAGGAGGAGCTGACTATTAATCCACCAAGAGGCAAGATAGCTGCTGATCAACAATAGATCTTCAATTTAAAACATAAATTTTATTAATAAATAGAAATCTTTCCTTAAGTAATTTTAAAATCATTTCAATGTGAGTTTCTTGTAAAATGCTCAGAAAGAATTTAACTCATAAATTACAGTTAATATCAGAGGTGCTAAGTCACTTAAAATATTTAAGTAATAATTTTATTAAAATACCAGTTAGAGCTAATGCAATCATCCCAGATGTGAAGATAGAAGAGAATATCTTTGAATTTATTGGCGTCACTTTCAGTGACTCTAAGACTCTTCCATTGACCATCCACAACGATTCAAACATCGATGCCAAGATCATCCTTGATCTCAGAGACTACCCAGAATTCGATATTATCCTGCCTCAAGAATCAGTTGATGACGATGTCGCAAGTGAGATTATGGTGCCCATTGCAGAACAAATAAACTACAATGACCTAGACGACATGAACCCTGATAACCTTAAAGACCCCTTGAATGAAGATGAGGGAGATGAAGAAGAGGAATATGACCAAAATAAGAGACATGTCCAAATCACACTCAAATCTGATAAAAGTCCTCTTAAGTTGCTGCTTAAATACACTCCTTGTGACGTTGATGATCCTAGAAACTTCGAACTACCTGTGAAACTTGCTGGAGTTGGTGATATTCAAGGACTCGACAGAGTTGTTAAGGGTGTTGGTGTCAAACCAAGATTAAGGATAAATAGATATATTTGAGAATGATTCAAAATATAATTAAAAAATCAATCTTTACTAAATATAAATATGACCATTATAATCATATTATTAAATTAACTATGAATACAGAATAAAATTTTAAATAAATATAAACTAATTAAATTATGAGAATATTATTGATCAATATTTGTCTAAGTTGTTTAGAATTGTATTTTTTATTTTAAATGATTTGATAAATATATATCTTTAGAATTTCTTGAATTTTAATAATTCCTTTTGGAGGCAACTGTTATCAATTTCAAAACAAAAGTGATTGCAGAAGGTTCAAAGCCCCTTCTATTTCTCAATGACATCGCTATATCTAACCCAAAGGTTAATCCAATCACCTGGAGTATTGATAGAGATATACTGGAGAAATCTAAAGTGTTCCAAATAAACCGAACCGAAGCCAGGCTGGAGCCATGCGCCGCTTCAACAGTAAGAGTGACTTTCAATCCTCAAGAACTCTAGAAATATTTTGTGGAAGTTTCACTTTATCAGATGGAAACAAGAGCAAAGCTTACTTGATGATTGAATTCAGTGGGGAAGGAGCAGAAGCCAAAATATTTTTTGATAGAAGAGTAATCATTTTTTCATTGCGTTCCGCTTAGATCCCCAGCAAATGCCACTTTATTGGTTTGTCACAATGGCTTTGAAAATCTGGAATTAAGACAAAAAATTGATACTGAAGTTGGGAAAGTGCCAATTACCTCGAGCTTTCCTGATGGCAGGAATTTTGGAGTGATCAAACAGAATTTAAAAATTGAAGCTATATTCACTAATAAAAAGCCACTCTCGCTCACTGCGCATAATGACCTTTATGATGATTAGGGATAAAAATTACATATTAACAAATATAACGATAATTAGTATATACTAGATTTAGATTTAATTTAATTTTATTGAGATTTTAGGGAAATTATTCTCTATTCCCTTTCTGGAACAACAGATAACTCAATCTTCACAATGTTATATAATATTCATCAATATAACGATTATTGACAGTATATAAAATATGTTTCCTACATGCAAAGAAATTCTGATCAAATAACTTTGGAATACGGTCCAGGTAAGCCAATAATTATTGTCTATGATGCTTTATCTGATTAAGAATCTTGAAAAACTAGAATGCCATGAGGAAAAGCTTTCTTCAAGAATGGTGCTTCTTCTGTTATATCTAGAACTGCTAGATCATTGGGAAAATAAATATTTTATATATGATTTTTTCTAATTATATTTTGAAGCAATGTTTTAATAGTTCTAAGAAATTGATTAAATTCAAAATATAAAATTGGTAGAATTAAATCCAGTTCTTGTGCAAATACTTGAAAAGAACTATGAATTTGTATGTAGATGATTTAATGCCACACTTTAAAGTTCTATATGCAAAACTTTCCCAACGAAATTATCAATCAGAATGTAAATCAAGTCTTTGAGCTTATAGCTTGCTTGTCTAGTAAGAGACCACCGGGCAAGCTCAAAAGACAGCAGAAAACAATAAAAAATAAATGCTAAGAAAATCTGAAGATCCTACTTACTCAATACGATGAGCTTATTAATTTCTTGAATTTAAACGGAACTCATCTTAACACAGTGAGACCTGAGTACTTACTAAGTCTTAGTGATTACTGCAAATTCTTGAAATTGAATCCCAAGGAAGAGAACATGAAGCCAAAAACTTTGAAGAAAATTTTCCCTTATCTGTCTCAAGAGTCTTGGATCACTGTATTCTACTATTTTTTGAAGATCTACTACCTAAACAGAGTAACGCCTAAAACATTCAAGACTTTGCCTAGCATGCCTTAGAATGAGGCCAACGTTGATGCTCAAATGCAAAACTCAAACATTTACTCAATCGTGAAACTATATTGCTAAGATGGATGCAGTCACACTATAACATAGTTAATCCTATGCATCCTATAGTGCTCAATAATTTTGATGCTGATTTACATGATGGACTAGTTTTTAAAGCATTAATTATATCTCACTTCGGTAATTCAAGAAACATCAAGGAAATGATACCATAAGTCTTTAATTTAAGAATAAGAAATATTGTTTATTATAAAGATAAATTATAATGAAGAGCAGGTTATCTTCAATGCAAAGAAAGTTATCGAAGAGGTTCATGAAATAGGCTTTCAATCTTACTTGAGTCCAAGCGAAATTGCTAATCCTAGTGCCAGAAATTTACTACTTTTCTGTGTTCAATTATACTAAGAACTCCCTCTGTAAATCCCTAATGCTCAAATTGAATTCCCAGCTGTAGTTGACTTAGTAACTAAGAATATATAACTATCCAATAAATAAAAAATCCAATTAGTTATTGGGTGAAATTAGATGTTACACCTGACTTCTCAGTTGACGAAGATTATGTTAGAATTGAACTAAGTTTGATAGCCAACTTCCCAATTAATTCTAGTCATGTAATAGCAATCTAGTAATGGGCAAGATTATTTTCACTAACAAAAAGAAGAAGGAAACATTTAAGCTGCTGCTATGATCTTTTAGATGATATCAAATGATTACGATAGAAATTCCATTGAGAAAGTAGAAGAAACTACAAAGCTCTATAAATCTACATAGATTGATATTGAGCTGTAGAATCCTTCACCTTAAGATGTGGTATTTAACATTTAGATCATCTATGAAAAGAATTAGAAACAAGCAAACAAGAAAGGAGCAGAAGACTAAGCCCATACGAATTTGCCAACAAGAACAAAGAAAGGAACAGCAACAGATGCTGCAAACAAAAACAATAATCCTAATATCCAAGATCTATTTTCCTGCAGGATGGAGACTGTTAAAGTCAGAAAGAATCAGATTTTCAATGTACCCATTATGTTCTTACCGTTTGAATTTGGAGTGCATAAATGTTTCGTAGTTTTTACTGATGAAAATGTAGGTGAGCTTTAATACACCATCATCGGTAAAGCTGAGTTACCTGGGATCATGGACACATAAACTGATAACTCTAATGCTGAAGAGACCTTCCTTATTATTATTATTTAAATTTATTTCACTGCATAGATTTATTAGGTTTTATTAATTAATACATAATTAATCTAAGACTTATAATAAATAGTTAATTAATCAAAGTGATTCGCTTTAAAATAAATGTTAAATATATCTATTATATGAACATTTATATTGTGAGTTTATTTTTCTATTGATTTAAAATAATTAAAAACCTTTTTATTCTTGCAATAAGAAACTAATAAACTTCAGGAATGATATATTAGAGTTAGCTAGAAATCAAATAATTGATAAAAATTCATTGAGACATAAAGAAGCTGCAGCTGCTCAGTAAAGTTTAGCAGTACCAGGTAAAGGAGCAGTTGGAGCAGTATAGTAAATTGACACGAAATTCTTTGAGATTGATATCAGTCACCCAGCTTTTACTGGACAATATAGCTTAACTCTTTATGATTGATAAAAAGCAATTTAATTTATATTTTATTGATAAACTTTGGAAGAGATGCAGTTAAGGGTGCAGTTTCAACCTCAAAAGGCGGAGCCAAAGGATCTCAAAATCAAGCAAGAGTTGCAAATTAAGAAAATCTAATATGAACTTGTTAGAGTTAAGAGTTAATCCAACTAAGGCTGCTACCAATCCATCCCTCTTTATTTTGAAATCCCTTGATAGAACAGACATTAGATTTTATGAATTCAAAGTCAATGCCAGTCCACAGAAATCAAGGCATAACCTGAATTCATTGTAACAGCTTGAGGATATGCAGCTTTAGAAATTCCAATTGTTTATAATTCTTAAAAAGAGTGGAGAGTCACAGCTACTCAAGATAAAGTAAAAGTAGGATGCTTCAGTCCTACTTGAAATTATATAGTTGTTAAAAAAGGAGCAACTGAAAACTTTATACTTAGTTTCAAACCATAGTGGATCTATACAGTTACAGGCATACTGACTCTTCACAACATGAGCACAGGAGAAGTTTACGTATACGAACTTAAAGTATTTGATGAAGAACCATTAGCTGAAGATCATATTGTATTAAATTGCAAAGCTAGAAAAACCACAAAGATTTTCTTCGATGTCAAGAATCCCTCAGAAAAGCTAGATACTTACACAGTATGGACTGATCTTCAAAGCGCTGTGGAAAGAAAGAGTTCTAAATTAAGCCAAAAGATTCATTAAAATATGAGCTAGCAATTACTCCTTTACTTGGAGTTGTTTACACAGCATCCATTAAATTCCGAGATAATGAAGAATGATTCATGTGTTGGACTGTTGAAGTAAGAACTGACTCACCAAAACGAGAGAGAGCGGTATGCCATAAAGTTTCATTAGAAAGGCAGCTACAGCATAAATTTTCTTGAACAACCCACTTATTGAATCTATCAGATTTGAAGTTTTTTACTCTGGTGAGGGTTACCACCAGTTACTGTTTCAAAACACGACCTTAAACGAAAAAATAAAACTATTCAATAAATAACTATTTGGCTCTACTGCTATTCACAATAAATATACAAATATATCAAGGAATAAGAAAATGCCATCCCCGAGATCTTAAGCCCGCTAATATTTATTGGTAAACGAAGACTGCAGTGCAAAGATCTATGACTTTGGTCTTGCCAGAAGTATCATAGGTGTTGAGAGTGCTGTGAGGTTTATTGTAGACAAGAAATTTAGAGAAGATGATGAGGAAGTCAAGGCAGAAGAGACAGAAGAGGCTGGTCATGATGTTATTTTGACTGGAACTGAAATGGCAAAGATCCATTCATTACAAGGAGAACATAGACTAGCATGATTTAGAAGATGCAGCAATGAAGCAAATGGATGAGCTCAAACTTGTTGATAAGCTAGAGTAGGAAAAGAAGAAGGAAACCCTTAATCATCTAAAAGAATTCATTTAGTCTCCAGTGATATTATTATATATAGAGAATCTCGTTTAGATTTAGAGGAATTGCTTCAGAATTTAAATATCAGGCTTTTGAAAAAATAGCATTAAAAAAGGAAGAAACTGGATATGACATGGCTTGAATCATAATTTCGAAAAGCAACAGTGACTGCCTCGAAGCACCTTAATCTGCAAGATGTGTGATGAACACCACAATCAAGAGATATGAATGAATTCAATATTTAAAATTTTCTTGTAGGGATTAAGTTTTTAATATTAAGAATATTAACTTTCCCTGAGCTAATTACTGTCCATAAAATGACAAGTCACTGCAGTTTTTTATTCTCTTTCGACTGAAGTCTTTATCAGTTTAATAAATTGAGGGCAAGCAAAATTACGTCGGTTTTTAAGTATCATGAATGGAGAAAAGGTGATAAAGCAAGGAGAGAACAGGAATATTCTTAAGAGCAGCAGGAAGAGTGTGCGAAAAGATCGAAGAGCCATCCATCACGACCAAGGAAGTACATAGTACAGATCCCACCAGCCTTCAATATCTATTAGCATTCCAAGATAATCGAGAGCAGATCATTGCTCGGCAAGAGAGCCGACAGCGGAACGCAGGTAGACTCCTAGCTTGAAAACATCTAGAAAAGCCAGCAGACGATGATGATTGAGACGGAACGCAATTTTTAGAAAATGGTGCAGTACGTTGAAGTTGTCTTGAAATTTCCATTACTTCCTACACTGGATAATCTATAGCAATTAGCGTTGGTTCTGGAGGTAGATTATGAATATGTGATCGCTGCCTTTATTCGTGGCTTGTGCTCCGCAGCCATAGAAGCTAGCTGGCCCACTTCAAGCAGAAGATTCAGAATGATGGAGTAGACACACAGTGGCTAGTTGATTACTAAAACAGATGGAGTCAGAATGGACTGGGTGGAGGCTGAGTATAAGAACATTTTGCAGTAGATCGAGAGCCAGCTCTTCAACTTCATATTCAAGATGTTTGAGGACAACCCCTTCAACTCCAAATCCTTTGCCTCATCGCTCAAGTGCCTCCTATCTTAGCCCGCACGCACTGGGTTTTAGTGGCGATACGAAAACGAAATGAAGCAGAAAATTGCTAGCATGGTGAAGGATATAGACCCGAATAAACTAAAACTATTGAATTCTACATAGAAATATAATAATATAAACTTTGAAGTTTTATTAATCAACTTTCAATATTTGGACCTAGGACTTAAAGAAAATAAAATAGAATAAGAAAATATACAAATCCTTGAAAAAATCAATGAAAATAAAAATAGACAGAAGCTAATAACAACAAAAATTTGAGTGTGAAATTGCAAAAATCCACAAAAATCATAACATGCAAAAGAAAAGCACAAAAGACGAAAGCATTAAGGATAATATGGGTCATCTCTAATTAAGCATGAGAAGGAATAATTTTCTTAAGACCTCCAAAAAAAAACTTTGGAATTTAATCAATTCAAAGAATTAAAACAAAAAGGATGAGGAAATCAGGGAGTTGGTAAATAGTATAACTGTATTAGAAACAGAAAATATAGTCCTAAAAGAGAAAAGTGCAAAATTAGGAAAGAAAAATCATCCCAAACTAAAATATAAATGCTTACAGAAACCAACAACCTAATTATTGAAATCAACAGCAATTACGCAGCTTATAATATCGACCTTCTTGATGGAGAAACGATGACTTTATTAATTAAGAATTGTGTGGAAAGCTTGCTGGGTGTAGTCATTACAGATATGCCTTTCCTTAAGACAATGATAAATTTCAATTATGCTACATAAAAAAATCAAGCAATATTATGCATGAATTTTTAAAATATAATTTTAATGAATAGATAAATTAAACCTGAAAATAATTATAAAATCTCAAAATAAAAATAAAATTACATGCAAAATCCTTTATTATTCTAATTTGTTTAAGTAATTTCATGAATTTATGTTATTTCAAAACTATTGCGGTTATTCTTATATTTACTTTATTCTCACATCTCTATATATAGTTTATAATAGCTTACTTTCAATCAAAGTGGAGAGTAAAATACAATTTGACATAAATTATCAAGAAGCAATAATTATAGATAAATATGAAAACACTCAGTAAGATAAGGAGAAAATACAAGGGTGAAAGGGGAATTTGCGCTCACTATGGCATGGGCGCCGATGTGCACATCAACATCCATGCTGACAAACCGTCGAGACATAGTTCCTAAACGCTGAATATACTTTAATTATTCTACTGAATTGATTTCATGCTAAAAACTAACTAAACTAGATAAATATGACCCCTGCTAAGTATACAATGAAAATTTAGATTTATCTTAAGATATCAAAGTAATAAAGAAAAAAAACGTTCGCTAGAATAGAAAGTTTTTTAAAAAAATAAAAACTAAAATATTTACAAGAATGATCTTTGTTATTATGGTAACTGGAGATCAACCCCCTACAGCAGCAAATATGCAGATTTGAAGGAAATGAAGGCTAAGGACACGGCCCCCTGGAAGAAACTTGACCTACACTTGCCGCAAAGTTAGCGATAGTGCCGAAGAGCCACGTCTTCAACCTTGACTGCCAGGAAACACTAGATTCACTGATACCAGAGCTGATGAGCAAGAGAGAGGTTTCACCATTAAGTATACTGGTTTCTACCACTACTATAAGACCGGATACAACGAGAATGTCTCTGACCCAAAAAAATAAATAAAAAATTCAGGCTAGCAGTTAAAGAGGGCGGACTTAGGAAACTCAACCTAATCTGTAGACTTTACATATACTTAAAACAAACTAACTAATCACATTAAGGTATATAGTTACCATAATATCAAAGATTATAATTACCTTTAGTTGAGTGTATATTTAATATAGAGATCTCTAAATAATTTTGATCTCTTTTATTTATTTCACTCTAATTCACTAATTCACTATTTACAAGAATAAATGTATACAGTTAGTAATTGCTAGGCAATAAAAACTTTTATGCAAACATTTCATCGCAGTTTTACATTTATAATTGTCTCTGAACTATTAGTAATTATTCAATTATCTGTTATTTTAGATTTTAAATTTCTCAATGTTTCGTATTTATCAATAATGAACATCTAAAATAGAAAAATTTTAGGAAAGTGGTTATTTATTTTTCTGTGTAACAAAAAAGAAATTAACATTTGGACTCGAATTTTCAAAAAACACAAATACTCTTTCGTTCACATGATAATTTGGGAGAAAATTGATGAAAATTGATGAAAATGGAAATTTCGAGGGAGGTCCCGGTTACTATTTGGATCACCAGTTTGAAATTTGCTTGATTGGCAGAAAAGGACAAGTATTTGAATAAATCCATCTTCACACATAGCCAGATATTATTAGAGCCTCAAGAAGAATAGCTTCATAAAAACCAGATGAGCTTTAGCGCAATAATTTATCAGTTGATCCCTAAAATATGAATTATTGAAGCTTTTGCAAGAACCAACAACATTGGGAGAAATCACATTTGCTTAGGGAATTATATTTTATAAAATAAAGTGAGGCCTTTAAAGCATGGAAAAATTGATTGATAATAAATTAAATTAATTTAAACTTAATAAATTTTAATAACGAATCTCTCAAATAATAACTTTTAAAGTTCTACTTTTTACCAATTTCACTAATACAATTTGTATAAATTTAAATTAAATTAAGTTAAATTACTTAAAAGTGAAAATAAAAAAATTCTACTTTTTTATAAATAAGTCAGTTAAATTAAATAAATTTAAAATAAATAATCTATTTAAACAATACATTTAAAAATAGTTTATTATACTAAATTTTTATTTATAAATTGAAGAACAATTATATTTTCCTCATTTAATATAGTATGGATTGGTTTTAGCAACTTTTAAGAATTGTCCGGTCAATGTCCGGACAGGATAATTTATAAAAAAATATATTACTGGGGGGAAGGGAATATATTTAGGGGCTATATTACTTACTTTTTTGTTTTTAGAAATTGCTGGTATTTGGTTTAGTTATTTGCATTAAGAGTAGTTCAATTTGTTTTCATTGGAAGATATTTTAAGAGCCTCATCGAATGAATCACTAATCCAATTAAAATCTAGCCTTGTAACTTATTTTTGCTATAAAGTAAATAGCTTAATACATTCCTTTTTATCGTTCCAAAAGATTTATGGATTTCTTTATAAAAGAAAAAAGCTTTCAACTGGAGCCATTTCAAAGTGGTAAGGTCCCAAATAAAAAATGTTTATTTAGAGCAACCAAATTTTTATTGGTATAAATGAGCCACGGTGATAAGTGGCATTATCTAAAAGAAATATGGTTTCTACTCTCCAGTCTATTTTTTCTGTCAAGGATTTAATTAAGTCCAAAAGAAAGTTATAAAAAGTTTTACTGTTATTGTAACCTTTAGTCATTTAGAAGAATACCTATCCTTTATTAGTTATACCTGCTATAGCATTGCATTGACCTTATAAAGTCTTTAAGAAACTTCTGAATAATTTTTAAGACCTTTAAATCTCCAACTCTTCTTGACATCATTAGATAACTAAATGCTGCTTTCATCAATATTTATTATAGTCTTCTACAAACTTGATAAAGTAATAAAGTCTCTTGATGCAAGATGCCGAGCTATTATGCATTCTTAGTTATTTGTTCTATGATCAATTTTGTAAACCTTTTTATTATTCATTTTCAATTATTACTTCATGAGCCTTTGTAATTTATTTTTGCTGATACAAACGCTTAAATTTTTACTGATACTTTAGCAAATTTCTTAAGTTGATTATAATGATATTCCTTCTTTATATTGTCTCTAGATAAATTGTTGTATAGCCCCAAAATTTTAGCTTCTGTTTCATGCTAGTTTAAATCCTTAAAGTCCTAATAAATTTTTTATCATTAAGAGCATTGTCTAATTAAGTTCGGCTAATATTGAATCTTTTTTAAAGAGAGTATTTTTAGAGCAATTTAAGTCAAAATATAATTGCTTAATCCTTAAGGCAAGAACTTCTTGATTCTTTCTTGTTTATTCTAAAATTAAGTTCTCAAATGTATTGGTTGCTATTTATTAATTTTTTACTTTACTTTTCATGTTAACACTGTAAAGTTGCTATACATTTTTATGAACTGCATTTATAACTTCTTCAGTACTTACTATAACTCCTTGCACTTTCGACCGATTTATGAGATGAGTTTAAAGGGATTTTGAAAAATACTCTAAATATTCCTCTTTACATATACTACTTTCAAAATTTTTAAGTGATTGAATTTATTTTGCAACTTTCTTGGGGTCACTAATGACACTAAATTAACTATCCCTTCTATTTATTCTACTAAATAATTTTCCTTATACTCGAGTTCTTCATTTGTTGTTAATTTTAAATCTAGATCTTCCTGATAAAAGTCTTATATATAAATTACAGATATGGCTTTGCTCTTCCAATCATCTTAATAATTTTCCTTTAGATTTTATAAGCTCGGATCATTTGATAAGCTACCATTAGAACCTAATTCTTATCTATCGTTGAAATTTTAATCATAAAAGTTTCTAATATCGGTTTATATATAATCAGCTTTTCTCTGGAAGTTTTCCAATTTTATTTTATATGAACTTAGGTTCTAGGTAAGTTATTATTCTTTAAGGAATTCCTTATAGTGTAAAGTTACTTAAACTTCCTATTTATTAATCTGATTAAATTAATATTTTAAAGATCTTTATAATTGAATAAAAACTTAATACTTTTTTGTGATCCTAAATTGCACACAGACAGTCTGAGATATAGAAATAGAGACTTTAAGAAATAAATATAAATTAATAGAGGGACAAAATTGTGAGTAAAAGGGAACTTTATGATTTTTTTACTTAAGAATGTGGGGCTTACTTGCCAAAAGTAAAATGTACCAATGTCTTTTTTTAGGAGTATCATAAATGGAAACAAGGAGGAAATAATTTGTATATAATGACTTTTTAGTATTTGAAAAGATCAGACGTTATAGTTGCTGCTGTTCTTTAAATAGAGGGTTTGACATCTGATGATTTTTTGGAATATGCTCAAACTAAACCCTCACTTTTAAATTACCTGCCAGATTAATGCGATTTGGCTTCACTTGGATAAAAAATGGATAGTAGATGTTTTACTGTCTTAGGACTAAGAAGGCATAAGTGGCATGGTTTAGTATGGAAAGATTATGAGAAGGTAAAGGGTTGATCAGTCAAATAATTTGATAGTGCACATGAAACAAGAATTAGGTACAGCCTTAAATAACTCTATTAGCTACAGCGGTAATAAAAGCATTTCTTAAACCCTTTTTAGTTTAAAAAGGAAGATCAGCATAATTACTCAAGCAGTCATCAAAAAGAAGATCGAGACCGAATGTGAATGAGGAGATGAAAGATAACAATTAGTAACCTGTCAGAGCAAGCAGAAATATTTAGAAAACAATGAAAGAATGAGACAAGAATTATAGGGAATGAGAGAGCAAATTGACGATTTTTTGAACTATAAGCAGCATGTCAATTAACTCGAGAATGATGGGCTTCTTGATGATTAAGCCTCTCTTTAAATGATGGGGCCTATTGAATAGATTAATAACTGTTGATAAAAAATGGTTTAACTATAAGAGCTAAACAAATTAATTTATCTAAATAAAACATTTAACTTAGCATAATATCCTATTTCACTTAAAAACTAATTTTAATTTTAATGCCCCTCTCTTTTTTAAAATCAGTTTATTCCTCAGCTATTTATCCTTGCCAATAACTTAAAAAGGTTGTAAATATATCTATTTATAAAATTTCAGTAAGTAAAATTTTGAATTAAAAAAAATTCCAAGATCTCGGTAGATTCCCTATTTTATACTAAATAATTTAGTTTTATTAAAAGTAAAATTTTCGAAAATTTATTACCTTAGCTATTTTTCATTTAGAATTAGATATGATAAAATAAGTCACATCCAAGCAATTCTCAAAAGACAACTCATAAATGATAAATCAAACTCGTCACTCTTTATTAATTAAAAATTTGCCTTATTTTAAAACTAAGAGTTTGAAAATAAAAAATATAGTTTTGTAGATTTTAGTAGACTTTAGTATAATTTTTAAAGGACCTAATATCTGATAAATTAGTAGGAATTTCAAGTTTAATAATTAAGCAATAATATTGAAGCTTAAAATAAGTCCTGGTTTTACTAATGAAGACTCTTTATAGTAAATAAAAATAAATTCATGAAGCTTTTACAACTAATTTTGGAGTTACTAAGATTAGTATATTCATAGTCTATAAAAGGGGGAAAATATTTTTGATTAATAATAAACTTAATGAGTAAGCTATCAGCGACTAATAAGTCAAAGAGTTAAAAGAAGCAAAAGTAAATCGAGGAATCTCCTGAACCTTCAAATTATACAGCGGAATTATTTAATGAAAGCTAACTTGAAGAATTGAAAAAGAAGAGATAAAAAAGAAAATTTTTGAGTACATAGAGAAGTAAAGAATTATGAGGAAAAAAACTTTCAAAGATGTCAAACTAGAATTGCAGAAAAATTTTGGTACAAGTCCCATTAATATTCATAAGAATTGGTTGATTGCAACAATGAATAATTGAAAAGTGATAGTAAATTCAATACACCTGGAAAAAACGACCTCCAATTAAAATAAAGTAGAAATTAAACTAAGAAGAATAATTTAATAGAAACCCCAGATATTGATAAGATAGAAAGTGATAAATATTCCAGCTCATCTGAAGACGAGATAAAGAGAGATAAATAAACTTAACCTGTATTTGAATCATTTAACTCTAATTAAATTTTGCTTTATCAGATGGGACTTATCATGATTTGGATAAGGCTGAAGAAATAATTTCTACAAATTATAAAAAATGACATCTGATGCTATTAAAGAAATGTATGGCAGATTATTGATTTAGTTCCCTGAAGTCTTAGAAACAAAACTATTTCAATAACTTAATTAAAAAGTCGTTAAAACTTATGAAAGAATAGAAAATTTGATATGAAATAAAAAATCTTGATGTTAACTCAATCCAATAGCAAGTAAAGAGAAGGGATAGAGGAAATTTAAGATGCCTTCAAAATATTAGTTGATGATATAAAAAAAGGCTTCCCCACTATTGGAATTGCTTTATAAGAGTAGCTTGCAATTCGTACTTAATGAGCTCAAGATTTAAATTAAAATCTAAAAAAATATATTGACGAAACTTTAGCACTACGCTAATAAATCTAGTTTCAAAAACTTTGAAAGCACAAGAAGCAATAAATAACGAATAAGTCAAAAATATAAGAACACTTGCAGATTAAATAAACAAAAATAAAGACGAAAATTTAAAAATGGTCAATAATAACTATTAATAGCAATGTTAAGTTAATAACACACACAAGATCCACAGTCTGGAAAAGTAAGAAATTAAAATTAAGGGAATAAGTTCCTCAATAATAAGGTAAGAATTCTCAATAATCTCAAAATGTTGATAAAGCTTTAATAGAATCTAGTTTAATTTTATAACCTGAAATTGATCAAGAAGTTAAGCAAATAGTGTAAAGATTCAATATAAGAAATGGCCAAGTTAGATTTATAATTTTAAAAGGTAGGCAATTTTTATTTGATAAAATAACCAAAAGGGTTTACTCAATTCAAGAGTAACTTGTTTAATGGAAAAAATACTATCTTACTTCAATATTATTATATTATAACTTACGTTTTTACTTTAATGTCATTGACTTCGTAAGCATCTTAGGGCTTTGGGGTTTTATTTTGCTTCTTTATATATAATAAAGGTATATTTTAATTTCTCTTTCACTTTATTTCATATCTTTTATATAAAAGCCACAGTAAATTATAATTAACTAAAGATGCTTACTCAATTATAGATTGTCTTTCTTACTTGCGGAGTCTTAACTCAAAATTTCTTAATTTCAAAAACATTACTCACCCAAATAATCATCTTCATTATATCGTTTCAAGTTTTATTTATGCTTTGGTGTTTATTTCTTGAATTGGCTTGAAAGGATAGAGGTAGAGTACTTTTATATTGACAAATTTAATAGAATATAGCTTAAAATATATTAGAATAAAACTTTCAGCAAACTAATAAGTTGAAATTATTGTAAAAATAGCTTGTTACTTGTGTAGAACTTAATTAATTATGAGATATACACTTTAAATATTGAGGAATTACATACTAACGAATAAAGTTAGGTTTTTTGAAAATTTTATTAAACTTTACTTTCATTTTTAAGTTATTGGAGCTCATTCGTCTAAACATCCGGGTTTGAAGCCCTGAGATTTTTAAAAAGGCTTGTTATTGTTAAAAAAGATTTAAATTTATAAGATATTCCGAGAGCTTAAAAGATAAAGATTTTTGCAATACCAGCTCTCTCAGTAGGGGAAAATTTATTAGATTAGCTTACTTAACTTTTGGAGTTTAATCAAGTCCACTGCCAAAAGCATTAGTCTTTGGTCTGCTGCTTTAGGATTAAGTATTTCCTCCAAAATTGCTTGCCAATATCGTTATTAGATAAGATATCGCCAGTGTTAGTATTAAAGTTTAACGTATGGGTCAGAATATCCTTGGTGTACTTAAGTCTCTTAACCATTTCTTTATTTGCTGACTACTTTACGCTACTTAGAGAATAGGTGACTCTTTCTCCTTTTTTATGACATAAGTAACTACTTTAGTTTCACTCAAAAGTATGATTTCTGAGTGATCCTAGAAGTTCACTTAAACAACTTTATTAGAGTCTGAACATGATGGCATGTCTAGTACGCATCCATTTCTTCACGTATACGACATCCTTTACTTTTCTCTATGGAAGTATCCCTTCCTCAATAGCGGGTGGATCGGTAAGTTTTGCCTTTTTGTTACCCTCTAGATAATTTTTAAAATGCTGTAAGAGTGTAACTTCTTTTTGAGCTCTTTTGTGTACTCAGTCAGAGTGCACTCTTTCCAATATTCTCACGATCTGAGCTACCTCTTTCAAAGTAATCAAAGTGATAGCCATTAGAAATAAGACTATTTTTGTTGAATCGTTGAAGAATACGCCAGTTACTTCATTCGAAAGATAGTAGTCAAGGCCATACTTCGACGTGTAGTCTACCCATTTCTTGATCCAAACTTGTGTCTCTATTAATCAGTGTAAGGTCTGTAATAAATAGATATTTAATGCTGTTTTTTACATCCTTGCTTATTGGCTTACTTCCTATAGGTCAAGCAGAAAACCTATCTGTAGCATTCTATTTATCTCTTCCTGAAATCAAGTCAATACTTTAGATTCGAGCGGTGTTTGTTAGCTGTTATTATCCAGTACAGGTTTTCCCATTTAGCTTTTAGGTAAAAACTGACAGATATATGTTGAAGATGAAGGACAAGCTAAAGTTGGCGCTGAGAGTAATCTGGGGATAGTGCCACATTACTAATAAACTCATGATTCAAGATATCATCAACAGTAGGTCTTTTAGGGGAACATTTTTGAGAATTTTGGTTATGAGATCTCTAGCTGAGTATGAAATAGGAACATTTTCAGGGAATGAAAATGCGTTCATTCTGATTCTCTTGTAAGTAGTCTTAACATAGGAAGTTTCAAAGGAGGCTTTCTAATAATTATAGTATAAATTATTACTCCAAGAGACCAAATATCAACTTTATGAATGACCTTGATTTCCTTCTAACACTTAAGGAGCGATATAATTTGGTTTCAAAAATAGTTCTCTTTCTTTAACCATCGAACTCAAGCTTAGTTGCCAGTCCGATATCTCCAATATTGATTTCCATCTTATCATTCAAGAATAGATTTCTCAAATTGAGATCTCTGTGAATTACTCTATGACAATGAAGATACTTAACAGCTTCGCAAATCTAATTTACATAGCATTAGGATTCAATTTATGTAACCTCTTACGTACTAATTATGGAACAATTCTAGCAAATATATACATAATCATCATCCTAAAAGAAAGTGCTCAAAGCCATTAATATTGTTGTGATATAATTTTCTATGAATCTTGATTTCACTCATTAGCTTCTACTTGGCTCTTGACACTGGTAAGCCATTCGATTACCTTAGCGGATGATAATCTTTAGGTCTCTAAGTTTGTGAAATCGTAACACTTATTTTAATTATTGGAATTGACATATTGTTTTTCCTTATAATAGAATAATTGATACATTTAATCGTAACATTTAGCTAATCCTCCTTTTCCTAAAAACTTGCCTCTCAGATATTTCTTGATGCAAACATCGCCATTGAACTTTATAACTTTCTTCTCGACAATTATCTGAGCATCATTATCCTGTTTCAAATTATCTTTGCTGCGGAAACTCTTTGGTTTTTATGACATACTATGTGCTATTTGTTCTTATAAATTTTAATTATAAATTTAATTAAGAAATTCAATAAATAAATTTAGAATTAATTTATTATAAACTTTTTTAAATATTAATAAGTTAGGTGATGAATGGTTTTTATAGTTGATCATGAGATTATATATATATATTTAACTATCTTTGTTGTTCTGATATTTTTATTATTAGAAAAATAATATTTAAATCTCTGGGTGCTCGAATTTTAAATATTCAAACTAAAGATAAAGTAGGTTTACATTTAACCATTCATTTAATCGTTTATATAATTTAGAGTAACCAAGTTTGGCTTTAATTGTATTATTAATAACATATACTAATTTAAATGCAAAAGAATATTAAAAAGTTTCTCAGTATAATTGTAATTTTTATATAATATAAAAAATTTAGTTAATCAAAATAATGGAATCGAAAACTACGCTATTCAGGTTTCTCCACAAACAGTTTAAAGGTAATTTCTAAACGAATGCTTAAACCATTATTAAAGAGATGTAGTAGAACGATGAGATCGGATGCTCGTCTTGAGAACGATGATGATTACTTTAAGTGGAACATCGTATTTGAAGATCCTAGTGAAACTCTTTATGATGTATGAATAATTTCTCAAAAATTCTGATTAGCTTATGAAGCAGTGGCAACGATATTCTCTTAGGCCACTCTCATAATGAAATACTAAATCACTCTAACATTTTATCCTAAACATTTTTATAGGGAGGTTTCTTCAAGGCAACTGCAAAGTTTCCAAATGACTACCCTAATAGCCCATCCGAGATGAGATTTGCTACTAAAATGTGGCTTCCAAACAGTAATAACCATTTTTAAAGTATAATCAACTATGAGAAGATCGATTTACTTGCACATAATGAAATACATTTAGAATTTCTTTGAGGCTCTCAACTTGTGACCCTAATTGCCATGCTCTAAAAGAGTATATCTAAAAAGGCTTAGATTGACTACTCTAAATACACTTCATTATAAATTACCACTCTCCTCATCAATCATAAGCTATCAACAGATTGAATAGTGAGCTTTCTAACCTTTCTTCTTGTATCTATATAATCTACAGCTACATCAATATTGACGGGGAGCTGATGTTTGGATCATTCAGCATATAGATAATGACAAAACAATGCTCTCCACTCCGAGAGTGGGTCTTCATCTCTCATCAGGAGATTCTTGGTTGTTGTACTCGTCTGTAACAGGAGGATGCAAAATAGATATGCAAATTTTGCCATCGGTATAGACTATAATAAGATGTTAATTAGGTTAACTTGAAAAAGGGATATTCGTAGAGAGTTGTTTATCGGTATTTCAATTTCAAGCTCAAATGAGAAGTCTCTCTTGAGTAATGTGCATGAACTAATGTTCGTTTCTAATTTTATTAAGGAGCTAAAAATTATCACATTAAACATATCTTAAAATCATATCTCTTCATTTTTGCCAGTTTATAGCCTTAAATAATTTTAGATCTTATATTTTCTTGATCTTTAACTTTAACATAAAACTCCTGTTGTGCTTTGCTTTAACTATCTTGTTCGAAGTTAAGTATTTCTATTTCTTTTACGATAATAATATAATTTTATACCTCTTCTATAAGTATTTATTATCAGAGTCTAGCTTTTTTAGTCTTTCTATAAAGCATTGTTAGTTTCTTCTATTGACTTTTTCTCTGAATTTAATTACTGAATCCTGAAGTCTTAGTCTTAGATTTATTGAATATATTTAAATAACACTAATTTAAAATAATCATAGGTAATATTACATTGAAGGCATTCGTATATTCTCTTAGACTATCCTGCATTTACTCTCAATAATCTAACGTTAACTTACAAGTGCTTAATTCTTCTCATTCAAATTGTAGCTTTCTTAATTAATACAAATGATTTAAAATTATAAATCAGAAACCTAAAGCTATAATTGCATCTAAATTTTCCTCTCTCAATTATTTATGATTCTAGCTGTTGTATATAAGTTTGAAGGGGGAGTTCCTGGGACAGAGGGAAGTTTCCTGGCTAAATTTTTTAATTTTTTATGGAAACTTACATAAAACTATAAATACAATATTTTTTAACCCTTTAATTGAAGGGGATAACTAAAAAGGCTTTTAGGATTTTCAAAAAAATATTTTTAGTGCATGTTTAACGATATATAAGCATGAACAGAATAAGATAAATTTATCAAAATTCATCATAATTTGATTCTATAATGATCATCAAATTAAATTTAAAGAAGACAATAAAATAAGATAGACATTATATCTACTCTTATCAGAGAATATAGGTAAAAGTAGCAAGAATCTCTTAGATAGTAAATTTTTCTCGTTGTTAAAACGCCTAATATAAAATATAAAAAGTGTTTTTTATTCTGGATAGGAAACTTCCATAAAAATTTTATTTTATCATAGCATTGGTCAAGAAACTTCCACCAAGTATAATTTTCTTAGTTTTATTCTTATAGATGCTTGCACTTTATTTCATTGCTAGATTCTTTTGCTCGTACTCTTTTAAGCCCTGCACTCATTTATCATATAAGATTTATAACAAAATTTATTATTTATATATTTGTATTATATGCTCATTCTCAGACTTAAGTATTTGAAGTTCAGCTTCTATTTTTATTTTTATATTTAATTCTTATTATAGCTGATTTTCTAAAGCCTAATTACTATCGTCATTTTGCTAAATCATTATATAAAGATCTTCAAATTTTTACTAACAATCTTTTAGCTCTCTCTATTCTCTAGATAAAACTGACCTTAAATTCTCAATATCTTAATCTTAATATGCTTATTTAATTTCTTGTATTTCTACTTGACCCGATTTGAACAATAAATCTGATTGAGCTTATTCGAGTTTATTTTAAATTCTAATATGTTTTCATTAAGAATTGAGTTTAATTCTTTAGTCTTTGGTAACTCTTACTACATTAAAAGCTTTACATTTTACATTTCATCAAAGTTTTCTTAGAGATCTTACATTTTACTCTAAATGTAAATATTATCAGCAGTAATTCCAAGTATTTAGACTTCTTTGTCATCAAGTTCATTGTTAAATCGTGTTGCTTAACTTTCTCTTTATTTAAGTTATATGTCAAGATCAGTCTATAACTCTTTTACTTGTTTCTAGTTTTATGTTTAGATTTGAATTAAGTTAAGATCATTCTCTAATATGGTATCATACAGTTTCTTCTTATAGTCACTTATCATAGTTTTATGAGACTATTCTAGTTCAACAAGTAGCTTTTTGCAGTAACACTCTTACATTCTTATAGCTAATTGAACTTAGTAAGTTTGGCTCTAAGTTTGTTGAGCTTTTATTTCTTGATTTTGTTAAGGATAACTTGCTGCCAATTTTAATCTTAACAAGCTAAATTCCCGTTAATCTTGATTAAGTTATTGAGCTTTATCATCTTTTTAAGACAAATTAGTGTTTAAATCCTCAATTTAATTTTCAAGCTATTTTACTTTCCCTTCCTATAAACTATTCTAGCTTAGTTACTCTGATAGTTTTAATTAGTATTCAGTCATTTGCTTCTCTTTATTGAAATGATTTCTATCCCATTTTGATAGAGTCTTTTGTACATAGATGTTTATTGGTAAAGTTCCTCCACCTTGAATCTTTCTCTTTCTAGCTCATCTTTAAATTTTTAAATCTAACTTGAATTTTCCTCTATGCAGTCTAATCATTAAAAGGCAAGTAAAAATAAGTTCCTTTAACTAAAAGCATGGCATGCTTTAGTAATGTTGTTTGAGTATTTAAAGACTATAAAGTAAATATATAAATTTTTAACTTCACTCATTAAAAGCATCATCAATTTAAGTATTTATGTTTAAGGCCGCTGGACAAAAATTGAGCATTATCATCCGGGCGGACAATATCTCTAGATAATCGTCCGGCCACTCAATAATTTTTATGATGATCTATATGTAAAATGACATATTACTTGAATATAGAGCACTATCAATGAATCCCTAGTAAATAAAAAGGGTCCATCAATATTATTTGAAATAATCATGCAGGTACCTTACATATTCCATATTTAATATTGTAAGTTCCTGTTGGATTAAAAAAGATACAGACAGAATCAAGGAAATGTAGACTATAAAACACAATGAGTTTTAAAAACGAAGATATTTTCAAAATGTTAAAAATTTTAAAATTGTTTAGAAATCCAGTAAAATCATCTTTGTCATAGACTAGAATAGAATCCTGTAATGTGATAAATTTTACATATTCAATTTATTAAATTATTTTTAATAAGCTAATCCTATACAATGATTGCTAGAAATCATTAAAACAAGAGACTTTCTTTACTTGGTTAATGATGAATAGTGTATTCTTTTTGCTATTAATTTTGATCATACAATATTTTCAGTTAGTCGTAAGAATGCTTGGTTTATCTGAGCAAACCATCAAGTTATTAATTATCCTTTGTTTACTCATCCACTTCCAGTTTATGCTTAAAGTAATGCTCTTAAACATGAGAGAATTAAGTTTCTGCTTGTTAAAGTCTATCATTTGAAACAAAGATTTTTTTTGCCTTAAATTTTAAATAGGTCTTCATTTCTTGATTGAGGAGGTATGAATCGACTGAATCATTTTATCATTGATCTTACTGTTTTTGCATTCAGAAAGAATCCAAATTCATATTTTACAGTCTTTATTGTAAGATAGTTCTAAGTATTTCAATCTAATTTCGCTATTCTTCATTCTGAAGAGTCTCATGTCTTAGAGTTTCAATTATTTAGTCTCTTTCGATCATTAGCTCTTCAATAATCTGTTGCAGCTTTTATATTTCATAAAAATAAGATTCATTTACTGCTTGATTTTCAGTTTGAATTTAAGTCTCATTTTAAGAAGGCTCTGATATATTTTAATTAATTCCTAAATTAAATTGATATTCTGAGTTTTCTTTTTAATTTGTAAGTGAGTTTGCCCCAAATTCGCCTTTATTTATTTGCATCTATTAATATTGGCTAAATTAACATTATTTTTCTAGCCTATAAGAGAGGGTAAAATTGGTAGTAGATGTTCTGGCTTGAAGTCCAGTATCTCTTCTCACAAATAATCCTATAGTTTTCCAGATACCTTTTATCTTTTCATTCTGTTCTTATATTTTATGACTAAAATTTTAAGTTGAAGCTGAATTTAATTGCTAAAGAGTAATTATAGCAGAATTATCTGGAGAGCCCATTGATACTTTCTCATGTTAAACTGTCATTTAATTGAAACTGCTCTCAGCAGTTGCTGGCATTGGTATAGGCATAATGTGATTTCTTGAACTACTCTTTCTAACATTGAATTATGAGGGATTTGCAAAGTTTATATTGGTAGTTGTTAAATTGAATGTTGAAGATTAATTGCAACTCGAACCTCTCTTAGACTTTATATAATGTCTATCTTGAGAATTGCTTACAGTTTTATCATTTGAGAAATATGGATTTAAAGCTTGCTAATTGTTGTTTTGATTGTTCTAACTTAGATACTATTAATTTATTTACCTTTAGATTTTGATCTTCCAAATTACTAAGTTGAATTAGATGGCACTTGAAATTGAAATAAATCTAAATTCTTTTGATCTTTCTTCCATCCTTAGGTTATATTTGGTTGCATTTTTTATAATTATTAAATTAAACAGCTTTTATATTTATTTATTTAATTACTATCTTAACTTCCATAGAGTTTAATACATTATAGTTGAGTTAATTTTCTGATTAGTGTATAGAGACTTGATTCTTTGAAAAGTGACTACAATTTGCTCAATAATAAACTCCATAACTTTGATAACTTAAGTCCAGCCTAAAGATAAAAACCTCATAATCATCATTAAAATTAGAAAAATTAGAACTTTTTGTCCTATATTTAAGAAAAAATTCTGTATTTAAAAGATTATCTGTATTTTAACAATCTAAATTAAATTGAGAACAATAAGAGATTAGAGCATATCAAAATTTAATAAAAAGTCTTAAAATACATACATGATGCTGTGTTAGATTTATAAATCAAGCATTGTAGTGAGCTTTTGGTGTAGGGTGTTGACTGCTGAGAGTATGGCTTGTATTGGCTCATTTAAATTTAGTGACTTTTGGAATATGAAGTTACTCCACTGCAGTTTTCTAAATTTTTAGATCGCTAAGCTATACAATACTTACTTGCTGTAAGGATCTTTAAATTTTAACAATAATTTTTAGTGTGCAAAGCAAGATATTTAACTTTATGAGCTACAGAAAAGAATTCAACTCTAAGGAAAGAGAAAACTAAGTTTTCAAATAACAACGAATCAATAATTGCTAATACATTACTTAGAGAATTAGGGAGGACTTAATTAGATAATCATATAATTAATTCAATATTCTTAGGCAGTTAAAACTTTGGGGGTGATGCTCCGTAAAGGAAATTGCCAATAATTGAATGTAAGAAGGGTTTAATTTCCTCTTTGTACATTAATTCTATCTAAATTTAAATATGTATTTATTAAGCGCTAAATATTTTACACTGAAACGAAGAAAGATTCCATTAGCCAATACTAATGAGAGTATTTTAGAGCAAACTAAAGAGAAGCTAGAAGAAGCGTGGTCAACTAGGAGAGTCATCTAAAGAAAAGAGAAAGACTTATAATTATAATTATACTTATTATAACTCCTTTAAGCATAATATCTTATTAAATTTCATGTTATCTAAAATAAATTATAACAAAATAAACAGTGAATCCATTTTTTAATCAACTGATTGAGGACACAATGGGTTCCAGACCGTAAGCAAAACGCTCTCTAGTTGTATATTAAACGGATAAGTGAAATAAAATTAAGAGAAACATGATCTGGGAGCTATTGGTGTTTAAAGATTAAGAATCTCAAAGAAAAGATCAAACGATGCTGAGGATATATTTTTAAAAGGGAATGAAAATTTGAAGATATTGAGAGCTAAGGAGATTGAAAGAATTAAGAGGAACTTCAAGTCAAAGAGAAAGGTTTGACACACAATTTTAGATTGTGAGGAAAGTACTATTTGGAGAATTGGAGATAATTCAATTGTAATGATGGATAGAATAGAGCTTAAAATTATAGATTTTACAAGCTGTTTGATGTTTAGAACAATTTAAAAAATTGAAGAGTAACTAATAAATTTAACCCGACCATTTTAACTGAAGAAGTTGATTCTTAAATGAGAAACTAAATAATTTAATTACTTGTTAAATTTCATTATCCTAAACAATATCATAATGGTTCAAATAAAAATATTACAAATTATACAAATTTATAAATTAAGATAAAAATTTTGTTAATTTTTATCTAAATTTATATCAATACATATATTACATTTCATAATCTCAAACTTAATAAGATTATAAGTTGACTATAAGTAGTACTGCATGAGTACTAATTATGATAATTTTCTGTAATCAGCAGTGCAAATTTAAATATACTATTTTATTTACGCTCTTGAAAGCAAAAATAATGAATAGGTTTTTTTGAATTTTGCTTTCAAATAAATGAAAATATTCTTATTAAAATACATGTTAGAAAAGGTATTCAGTAAATATAATTCATTAATTACTCATAACTGAAAATAAATAAAAAAATGAGCACTAAGTAAAATAATTTCAATTTAAGAAATAATATAATCAGTCAAAATATGATAAAAATCTGAAATAGAGAAAACCTTAAAATATAGAATGGTATATAAATATTTTGTTTGATAACTTTTTATAATTATTTTTTATAAATTTGTTTTATTTATTTTATTTATATTTATTTATTGGGACCAAGTAGTAAAAGCCATTTAATTTTGCAACTTAGTCCCAGTCTATTTATTAATAATATTATTACAAATGTTTAAATATGAGAGAAAAGAGAAATTATTCAAAATTAAATGATTTCTCTAATAAAATTACGTGTAGTTTACTAATAAATTAAAACATGAATAAATAATAAAAATAGTTCTGTATTTAGTAATATAAGTTAAAATATAACAATTTTGTAAGTATTTAACTACCTAAGTGATATAAATTAAATAATTTGAATAAATTAAATTTCATATGTTCATAAAAGTAATTTCATTTCTAATTTACATTTTTTAATTAATTGTATTTTAAATTAAAATAATAATTATAAATATAAGAATTGGGACCAAGTGGTAAAAATATATAAATTTTGCTACTTTGTCCCAAACATATATAATAATTAAAAAAATCAATCAATTTTATAAAAATAATTATAATAATGATTCAAGTATGTTTTAATTAAATATTTCTTTGTATTTTAGGATTTATCTATTTCAAATTTTTATCATATTTTGACTGAATTAAAAACATTAAATTGGTTTAAGAAAGTTCTAAGTTTTATAAGTAAAAATATAATTGCAAAAAGTCTTATATTTAGAGTTTTTGAATTATAATGAATTAAATAATAAATACTCTTCATATTGAATTTCGAGATTAAATAGAAGCATTTCTAAAACTTTAAATTCTAGAATCATTTGGTCCAGAGCATTGTGAGAGACTATCAAGCTCATCATTTTCTCTGATTATAAATTTCTTCAATTATCTCTCTGCATAGGTTTGAATAAAGTCGTCAAGAGCAGTGTACCCTCCACCTAGAATTACCATTAAAAATTTCATCCAGTAATCTCATATTAATTTTCTTAGTTTCAAACTAGTAGACTCCTTGGTCTAATCTTTGTATTCTCACTGGAATTGGCTTTTAGGTAGCTGATCTGTTTACATATTCACTAACAATAAAATCATTTTTATCATCTGGTAGAGAGTTGTATTAGACAGGTTTGTCCTAATTTCCTTAATTTGATATAACTTTGCGCATCTAAAACTTTAGAGATTTTAGGTTTGATTTAAATCACTAAATTTTTTCTTTAAATTATTAAGCTTTAATCTTAACTCTGACTGTCTGTACAGTAGTTTATTTTACTCAGTTGAATTCATTGATAAAGGATTGTTTGGAATGTAAGGTTAAATTTTATCAGTAATTGTTGAATCTATATTCGCAAGGACTAAACTAAATTTTTCATGAGATTCATTATATTATTTTAACATTAACTTTAATTAAGCCAAAGTGGCATCGTCTAACTTTTCGTAATCACAACTAATATGATGATTCAGTTTTTGAATAGATTTTTTAGTTCTTCTTAAAACAACTTGCACTGATCTACTTGCCTCATTTTCTTGAGTCGCTTGCTTTTAAGTCGAAATCAAAAAACTTTTTGAGACTTTATCTTGATTAAATCTTTAATGAATAGAATTTACCTTTCATTACTAGTCAGCACTTTATCTATCTCAGTGACTTTATCTATAATTTCAAATCTTGAGCTTTAATTCTCGATATCTTTAAACTCTTATCAAAGTTTCTACATCAAACTTACTCTTTTAGCTATCTTGATCAACAGTCTAAAGCTGTTATTTAATCTAATCAAGAGAGATTTTAAATAAATATGATCTATTTTTATCGTCTTCATCAGTAGCATAATCATGCAAATCATCCATAAGACCCATTATGGTTCTAATTTCAGATTTTAATTCATTTAATGATTCTCTTTGTTACAAAGTTTATTATGAATGATGCTGATCTTAAGCTGTAATATCCTCTTCTGCTTGAAGAAGCTTTTTAGTATCAATCTCATTTTCTTATATATGAGTAGAAATTGTTAAAAAATTCGAAATTAAATGAATAATCTAACATTTTTTCACGCTATTTTAATTTTATTTCTTCGCAATTCGATTAAAAGGTACTGTATCTAATAATTTTGTTGATTTGGAGATAGAGTACCTTAAAATTAAATAAATTACTCATATTATCCAAAACACAAATTAAATGCAACTATTTTTGGAAATTTTTTTATTTTAATTAATAATAATTTTTAGTTGATTTAACTTTTAAATAAATATAACATTAATTTTGAATTAATAATTTATAATTATTATTTTAAGAAGTGTTTATATATTTAACATTTCTAGATTTAAAAACTTTATTACATTTTTATATACTAATACTTAATATGATTAATTTATTTAATTCTTTAGTGCTCTATCTCAAAATCAACAAAATTTTGAGATAGAGAACACTTTAATCGAATTGCGAAAAAATAAAATTAAAATAGCCTGAAAAACCGTTTGGTTATTCAATTAATTTTGAATTTTAAACATTTTTACCCATTATTTCTTGTTATTAATTGATAACTGTAGACAGCTCTTCTATTGATGATATATAAGGGACTAATGTTTTCAAATCAATAGTTATTAATTCTTCTTAGCTATGTCTTTATATTAATGACTCTGCATTATTCAAGTGTTCAATAATCTATTATAAGATAGAAAAAAAACTCAAGGATTCTATCACCTATCTCTTCTTATTCTGTTTTCAGTACTTCTATGAATTTTATTTAGTATCTGAATCAAAAATTGATATATATTTTAAATCAATAGCCTAGCATAAACTCTAAACTGCTACTTCATTTTATTTACTTGCTTAAAAAATTCTAACAATTTATGCCTTGTCTAAGGCAAGTTATTCTAAATGTCAACGTTTTCCCAATTTTTCTTTACGCTTGTTAAATCTTTTTAAAGTTGAATTAGATCTTGTACGAAAATTCTTTCTTTTTCTATAAGCTTGTGAGCTTCTTATTCAATTACCTCAAGCTGTTTTCTATTGATCTTAAAGCTAACTTTTATTTTCATCATCAATGTTTGAAAAGGATTTCACCATTAAATCAACTTTTCAAGAGTACTAATGGACTATTCCTATAACTTTTGGTACTGTCTATCATAAATATTAAGTTACTCTCTATAAAGTTACCAGCATTCCATGTTGTGGATATAGTCCTCTTTTACTTGCTCATCTGTTAAAATAATTGTAAACAACTCTTGTTAAGAATCCATCATTTGCTTTATTTAAGTAAAAAAAGACTTATGAACCACTGACTCTTGCTATATTCTCATCAACATTTCAAGGAAATCCTGCTGCAGCTATTAACTTAGATAATTATCAATTAGATACTTTCCCCACCCTTAATAAGATCTTAAATGTCAATCTCAAAATCTTTAATCTTGTTTCTAAAAGAATACAAGGCTTTATTATATTCTAAAATGACATGATCTCCGATGATGATGTCATCACTTTTCTCACAACTATCAATAAGTTAACCCAATTCCCTGCTCTTTCTGCTTATGGATAATCTAAATCTATTATTTTTACATTCAACAATTTTAATTCCTTAATGAATTGCTTCTATATTAATAATTTTTAGTATAAGATTGCTGAGCATACCATTAATCATCTTTGATTTCATTTTCATTGACTTAATAAAGGAAAATCTGTACATTTGATATGAGGCCCTCTAGTTTTGACTTATGCATACGTAAGTCTCTAGCGTGACCACGTAACATACCAAAGCATCAGTAATGGATTAAATATTTAAAGGTTTCTTAATTCCTCTAATTTTGGAATTAAAACTCATTTTTAAATAACTTACCAGCATCATTCCCAAGAGTTTACTCTCTTTTTTTATAAAAGTTTGCTTAATAGGACTCACTTCTTGGTTAACAGTCACAAAGATTTCCCATTCAAGAGTTTTAATTGATTATATCTTGTATTAATACATTGATTTTTATGTAGAACAGCATCATTATGTCTATATGTGCATATATACATAGGAGATAAAAAAAATAGATATTAATATTTTACTTAATAATTACAAATTATACTTTTATTAATTACACATATATACAGTGAGCGCACAAGACGACTAAAAAAAAGAAAGATACTTGCTCTGAAATTTGTGGAGATGGCAGAAAAAATTCAAAAACACATATTGAGAAATCCTCATTCAGTCGTTGGAGATAATTGGCACTTTGAAAATCAGTTTCAGGAGCAATATAATCTGGTGTACCGCAATACTCAACAAAAAGTTGAAAACAATAGGGTAGGTAAATATTTCTAAAAATCCTAATGCCATATTTAATAATTAATGGCCCCTATTTATTATGTATATATGTGTAATTAATAAAAGTGATTATTATATATATAGAGATCTCTAATTAAATTTTGATCTCTTTTTTAATTTCTCTTGCCTTAAGCGATTCACTACTACTAATTACAAATTATTTTTATAAAAAGAAAAAATTACTAGATGAAAAAATCACAATCACTTTCAACTTTGAAATTAAAACCCTTGTAATGAATGCTCTGGAGGTATTATAACTCTAAAAAAGAATAAGAAAATCACGAATGAAGATCTTCACTTCACTCACTTGAAAGAGAAATAGCATATTTTAAACATATTATCACAATGCCATAAAATTCTTAAAATCTTATTAAAGAACATGACCCCAAGCACCACTAATTTCCTTAAACATTTTCTTCACCATTTGAAACTGATCCTGGATTTATCAAGAAACCTAGACATATATAGCTGCAATATTTAGGCTTACTTACTCATAGACCTATTGTAAATGAAACACTAGATTAACGATTAAATCATGTCATGAGATAACATAAACCTGAATTATTAGGTGGTCTATAATAAAAATTATTAATAATTTTACCCTAAAAACCACACGGTAGAGGATAAATTTAGAAAGGAAGAAAGATGAAAAGTCAAATTATTGTTCAGTAAAAGAAATACTAATTCAACTATAAATAGAAGAAGTTATCTAACTTAAAAATTGGGAATTAACTAAAAGACTACTCAATAAACTCAAGAAACCAAAAGAAGTCAATTTTAAAGGCTATTAACAGCATAATAATTGTTCACTTAGTGAACTAAAGCAATAGTATTAATTGAAAGTGGACAAACAAGAGTAACTTAAGAAAAAGTATTTAAGGGAAGACAAAGAAATTGAAAATTTAACAAGACCCAATTATTCTTCTAGATTTCACTAAAAACTAGAGATTGATTAGCTTCAGAATGAGATAGAAATCTCAAAGTAAACCTGAATCTACAAGACTAATCCTTATAAGAAAATGTTTTTATTAGAAATGCTTCTAAGAACATGGAGAGCATCTTACGAAATAAATAAGAGTAGAACTTAAGGTCTACATCCACAATATAAGATGCTCCAAATTAAACTCAAAAGCAATTACAATAGAGTTAAATAAAAGCAAAAACTGATCATAGGAAGAAATTTAGCCTAATAAGAGGTATTTTTGGAACACAAAAAAGTAAAAGATTTTAAAAAATCTAAATGGTCTAACGAAGGATCTTAATCATATCAGAAAGAGCATTTCTATAATATAAATGAGAATTATCAAATGCTCCCAGTTTTAAATCGTTAACAATTTATTTAGAGACTTGATCAGCTTTTTTCCTCAATGTTTTAAATTAATATAAATTGTTCTAAACATTAAAAAATATATCTTTTCGCTCAGAGTATTTTTTAGGAATGGGTGTCTCTTAATGCGTATAATTTCTTGAACTAAAGTGAGGGAACATCTAATGTCTATTGTCTTTCGTGCTTGGTCTGTGTTATTAATCATTCCAAAACTATTCTCATCTAAAAATATGTGATGACTATCCTTAAAACATAAAAATAATCTTGGTTTATTAAAAAAAGAATAATAGGGGCATATTGTGTTGGCATAGAATTTATATTTTCATAGCTATCAGTATAATATGACACCTTATTTAGATATTACTAAAATACATTGGTAGATGCACTATCGCACGGTATCAACTCTCTCATATTTATTTTCTTAAAAGCCGAAGCAAAATTATTGATTAATAGATGTTATGAGACTTTAATTGATCTTATGATATTGTTTGATTAGTTTAGGTCATTATACGATGCTATTGTTAAGACTTATGTAATTTAAAGGATTAATTCTTTAATATTATGATTTTTGTTAGTTTTATATATCAAAACTGGGTAATTTAGTAGGATATCCTCCCATTTAAGAAGTTAGTTATTATGAATGCTAATTGCTATTTAATATTAGGCTTAATCACTTTAAATAAAATGTGATGCTTATCTGCTGTGATTTTTTCAAAATTTTATAGATTCATAATGTTCAACTTGAGTTTTGTCTTTTCATATCATTATATCTTACATCTCTCATTGAAATACTACTTTTGGCAATTCTCTAACTCTTGATTTTTAGTTGAACTATTCCAATGTTTTAGTGGTATTATTTGACTCTAAAAGGTTCATTAATGTGCTTGTGCAAGATTTTAGGGAATCATTCATGCTTAATGTAAAAGAGGATTAGGACATATAATCGTTTATAGAGATATTTTAAGTCGACTTTTAAAGTATGAGTTGGTTTTAAAAGTCTATAATCATTTAATTCCTAATTTACATTTCATTTTATAGGCATTAAGTTTCCTTGAACAATGAAGCTATAGTTGTATCATTTTCTTTAAAGGATGAGCTCCTGCTTCTAATTGACGATTCAACTTCGTCAAAGTGCTAATTTCTAATGACTAATTCAGATTTATGCAGCTACGCTATTTTTTACTCAGTTGATTGTATTTTCATTTCAATTTAACTGAGCTCAACTTTTATTCTAGAAGCTTACTAGACTTGCTGCTCTTGATCTTCCGAGGTTAAAGGTTACAGCAATTCATTATTATAACTAAGTATCTGAAATTCAAGCTGAAGTTTACTCTGCTCTTCATTAAATCTGCTTCTCATACTGCCAAGTACGATTTAAGCTTTTTCAAGAACAGGTTAATCATATCTAAAGTAATTTTAAGTGATTGAATCGAAAAGTCTGAGCTATCTCTAAGTTATTATTGCAAGAACTAATCTTTTAGTCTTTGATTTCCTATTAATTTACATCTAGCTTTACTCTGCTCTTCTCTAAGATGTTAATCTCTTAAATTTCTTGTTTAATTGAATCGTTTTAGCTCTTGACTGCAATCAATTCTTTCTTTAGCTCTCATTTTCTTTAATGTTTTTTATCTTTGATGTTTGAGATTATTTAGCAACTGTTATCTTTCATTTTACTGATTTATAGTGCTTAGTCTCTTCTCTAATATAACAATTGACTGCTCCATAATCTTTAAATCTTGCTATTATTAGTCATACTCTCGAGTTACGTTTTTAGTGATAACTGTGATCAATCCAAGTGCTTTCAATAAACTTTAAGATATCTCAGAACATAAATTTGACTATGATTTAATTTCTTTTAGTTAAGCTTCTTTGCTAAATCGTTCAGTTCCTGTTAAGAATTTGAGTCTAAGAAGTCGATTAGACATTTAATCATCTTGTTGTGCTTAATGAAGTAGCTTATTAAAGAATTTGCTTGATCTTTAAAGTATAAATTCAAATATATGTTTTTCGTATGCTATTGAATCAAGTTTTTATTGACCAATGCAATTAATAATAATTCAATAATTATAATAGTTGGAATTATTTACAAATGTCTCCAGTTGCGCAAAATAACTGGAAGAGTATAGGAAATGACAATTCCAGAGATACCAGCAAATAGAAGATAATTATTACCAGATTTTAAGCAATTAAGCAATTAACCAATTTATTGAAATTAATGATTTATTGATGTATTATTGTGTTTAGAAACTAAAACTGAGCATGTTAAAGACTTGAATTTAAAGCCGCAGTAATAGATTCAGACAGAGGAAGAACGTTGGAAAAAGCAAAAACTTGAAGATCTAAAATTGGCCAAAAAGATTCAGGTATGCCTCAATTTCTAGTTATTTTTCACTATCGTTTTATAAATTGCTTCTCTCAATTATTGTAGAAATACATTTGAATTTGGAAAATTAATTATAATTAAATTAAAATAAATTGAAAATCGTGGCAGTTAAAGTTTGCCAATTTGAACGATCTTGGGCTCATTCGATAGAGAATTCAAAATTAGCTGGACTTTACTATTGGCGGTACTATTTTATCGCATCTCAGGAGCGAGATAACTCGACTTTAATTAAACTCATCTAAATTCATTAAATTATTCCCTCACATTAAAGCGAAGTTATCTCGCTCCTGGGATGCAATAAAATAGACCCGCCAATAGTAAAGTCCAGCTAATTTTGAATTCTCTATCGAATGAGCCCAAGATCGTTCAAATTGGCAAACTTTAACTGCCACGATTTTCAATTTATTTTAATTTAATTATAATTAATTTTCCAAATTCAAATGTATTTCTACAATATTGAGTTTGTCTGTAAATACATTAATTTAAAGGAAGAGCTTGAGATGGAGCGAGTGAGGCAAGAGTAGAACAACTTGAACACTGTGAATAACTAGCAGCCAGGAAACTTCTACGACAATTAGCTTCATAATAATGCAAAGAAAAATATAAGTTTGAATATAATTTAGGAGGGGCAGTTGGAAGTGGAATGAATGCTGATTACTATCCAGCCACTAATTTCACTTCTCAATATAAGCTTTTTAATCAAAATAACACTAATAATGCCACGGATTAGTAGTTTGACCCTGCAGCTGCTTACTATTAGCAGCAGTATTACAATGAATAAGATGGTGGTATGAATGAAATGGTTAGGCCTGGTGATAAGATTCAAGTGCATAAATTGATTCCTGATGAAAGTGACATCATACATGATGAATTCAAATACCAACAATTTCTTCTATAATAGTAATAATACTCAATAATTCGAGTTTATTTTCAAATTATACAGTAGTAGTTATCGATGTAAGAAATAGAAAACAGGAAAAATACTTAAAATAAGAAAAGCACTTCACAGAAATTAGGAACAATAACTGACAAAACAAGCTACATCTCAGTTTAACAACATGATTTAAAGTATATTATTATTCAGGAAAACTTTGTGAGAATAGATCATTCGTTATAAAATCAAAATTTAAATTACAGAAAGAGGTCTATAACTTTTAAATAAAATATCGTTAATATAAACAAAATAAAGAAGAAATCAATTTAGTAACAAAAAGAAATCACAAAGAACATGCAACCCAAGAATCTTCTCAATTCGCTCCTATTATTGCCAGGAAATTCCTACCAAGACCCAACAATCACTAGATATTACAAGATTCAGTTTCTTGGTGTTAGAGACGGTGCCATTCTAGGTAAGCTAAACTTCTGCGTTTTAAGTTTAATATCCAACCATGCGTGTTTGCTGATAACCTTTTAATTTAGAAAAGACAACCAGTTTAGCAAGAGAATGTGAATCCAGGCCTGCTACAGTCAATGAGAGAGGGCAATACATTCAAGTTGACAGGTATTCCTCAACGTAAACCACAAGAAAACGATGCCATCCCCAAAATCGCTCCCAAGTGGCTTCAGTATGACAAACAGGTAAATATCCAGATTCACATCTGCCCTTCGATGATGGTGTCGCTGCTGCCTTCCCTTGCTAATTATTATACTATATTCCAGTTACTTATTTCATAACTTTTAGGTCTTATAATTTAACGCTTATTTCTAAGAACCAGTTGTCGAGAACCCCAATGAAAATTACAGAGTTAGAAAGTGCATCATCTACTACTATCTTGATGATGATACCCTCCACAACATTTTTTTAAGAGTAGAAAACAGTGGTATTCCTCAAGGTATATTTTTGAAACGCCACAAAGTTTAAAGACCAAAGATGCATCTGTCAACTTTATTTATAGAGAATTGGTTATAATTTAAAGTAAGAAGATAAATAACATCCTAGTTTCATCATTGGAAGAGTAACCATCTAGAATCTAGTGGTATTCCCTATAAAGGATTTCACTAAGATTGAGAGGAATAGCTCAAGAAATCAGAGGTAAACCACTTACTCCCACCCAGAATCTATGAAAGCAACAAAGTGATAATAAGCTCATCATCTTGAATAGTGCCAGTCATTGCAATGCTATCAAGAACAGTACCATCAATCTATAGTACTTGCAAGTAGAGATCATCACCTTCTGGATCAGCTAATATCTCCATGCTCAGAGTAGGTGTCTGTATAGGAGACCACGTGTCACTGCAGTCTTTGATTCTCTATCGAATGGTGCTAAAATGGAGAAGGTGGGATAGGCATGAGCAAAGCTAAATCAGTAACAAAGAATTAATTATTGGGAAATGGTGATAAAGCAAGGAGGGGACTTGAAGATTAATAATGATGAGTGTAGGGTTACAGATATAGGATGAGACTCGTACATGCTCATTTCCCCATCAACGTCGTGATTCCCAAGGATGACAAGTCCGTTGAGGTCAATAACTTCCTCGGTGGAAAGCAAGCCAAGAAAGTCGACATGCTCCCAGACTGCACCGTATGAATGAACCCAGACCTTAAGGATGAGCTCATCTTCGAGGGCATTGACAGCCAGAATGTCTCACTCGTCTGCGCTCAAATCTCCCAAGTCTACAAAATCGGAGACAAGGATAACAAAAAGTTCCTCGATGGTATCTACGTTTCAGAGAAGAGCAAGCAATGAACAATTGTCGATGAACTTAGTGGATACTCATAGCACCAAATTATTTTCAATTCTCTTAAAAAAATTAGAAACAGTTAATCTGCTGTGCAATACTAAATTAACTGGATATTTATATTTTATCACTATGCTCCCTTATAATCTATATTTTATTAAATTCGCCACTTTCTTGTATATTTTCTTTTATATAATATAAAAACATCAATATTTAACCATTATTGGAAGACATTGAAGGGTTAAGTATTAGTGCAAATATGCCAGACCAACAGGAGTAATAGCCAGTTTAATTACAACAGACATCTGAATATTAATAATAATTAATTTAAATGTTAGTAAAATATAGTGTAATGTAAAAGAATTTTTTCTATTATTTAATTATTGCAATAAATAGCAAGAGTATTACAATTAAATAGAAAGAGATTAATTAATATATTGAGGGTATCAGGGGTTTTAATTATAGGCTATACTCTTTTCGTAGTGTTCGTAGTTGCAAAATGATTATCCAATAATATATAAATATTGTTGTCTATCTTAGAGACATTAGTTTGTTAGGTAAATTTTATAAATATATTGATACTTTTATTAAACTTCTTCACATCATTTGTGATATAGGGTAGATGGTTAATTTTCTTTAAAATATATATTTTCAATTATTGGGGAAAAATTACCACATACTGGTGATAGAATTCCGTCGTAACATTTCAGCATGTAAAATTATTAAATTTATGAAGACTTTGCTTTTATTATCACACAATCAAATATTCAAGTTTGGAATATTCGAAAATGATGGTCTAGTATAAGTCCTGTTGCCAAATTAAACTATTTATAAAAACAATACTCCCTTAATGATTCAGCAAATAGTAATAAATATCAGAGGGTATTTAAAGAACTGGTGATGCTAGCAACACAAGGACCGAGAAAAGGCAAAGATCACATCTGCAGTTTCTGTTAAAAAGGATACAAAAATTTTTAAGACAAGATAAAATCACTATAGTCAACCTAATTAATTCAAACTTTTCCATAAATTCAAAGAGCTGAGGAACTTTTATAGAGGCTTGAGTGCTAAGTATGCTAATAATTTTTCAAATAATCTGATCACTATAATAAACATATGGAGGTCTGTCGACATGTGGATAAGACTAAGATTACTTTCAATAATTATAATTTAATCAAAAGTACTTGAGTCATGCAACTTTGAAAAAATGAGAATTTTGAAGTATGATATAGACCCCCAACTTAAAAGTGCTAAAAATTCCAGAATTTATTAATGGGGTTAAAGGAGGTTATATTTGCTGTTAATGGCAAGACTATTATGCAGAGAAAGTAGCTCAAGCAAAACCAATCAAATTATGCGTAGATGTTAAAATTGACGATTTTTGGCAAAATTTACATTAAACCATGCTTAAATAAACAGTATCACTGTTCTCTATAGTTATTGAAGACAACCCATGGAAAGGTCAGAAATGGTTGCCCTACTCTTATCTACCAAATAATAGATTAAAAATGATTCCCCTTGCATTAATGTAAAAGTAAGGAATAATATTTTATTGGACTCTTCACAACACTAAGCAAGAAGGAGCAAACCACCTAAAAGAGAATGGCTATTCAATTAAAAAATCTCTGATATGGGTTAAACTAACTCCAAAAAGAAACTTAATCAACAGCGTCACACCAGAATTTTCTAGGAGTATTGCCTTATTGGAGTAAAAGGTAGCATTGATTCAAAAGTATTAGCTTAAATTCCGAGTGAAATTTAACTTATAAAAGCTTAACATTCCCAGAAACCATAAATATTCCGGGATATTACAGATAAAAATTTTCCTGGATATTATAGCTTAAAAATATTCGCAAGATCAGACCCCAATAAGCCTTATAAAGTTCATATTGGCAATGAAAAAGAGGGGATAAGTAAATGATATTATAAATTTATATTGACAATTAATTTAATTAATAAATTTTGACTTTTACTAATTTAAAAAATAAATAGTTATTTTAACATAATCAAAGCTTTATAATTGTTTATATTTTATAAGAGTTACTGCTAAATTTTTATTTAATATAATTTAATCCCATTTTTTCTATCTTTTTTTATTTAGGGATGTTTAGATCTTTATTTAATGTCATTTCATAATGAGAAGGATGCTTATACTTTGACTGGGTCCTATTTCAAATTTTCTTTTGCAGTATTCATCTTTTGCATATTTATGACAACTATCATAGCAATTCTTCATCCAAGAAAAGTCCTTGCTTTGCATACTTTTTGTGAGAGTTTTTATAAATTCTTCTTTGTTTGGCGATTAAGTAATAGGAGCCTATTCATTTTTAATAACCGCAAATAGTTTCTCGAAAGGAGCCATTGTGAATTGATAAGGGCCTAAATACAATACAGATATTGTGTAAAGTCTTAATTTTTTTTAAATTTCACGACACTCTTGTGATAGGTAGTATTATCGAATATAAATACAGCATTCATCCTCCATTCGTGAGATTTTTATTCTAAGTAATCAATGATCTAAAGTAAGAAATAAAAAAATATTATAAAATAATGTGAAAATTTGGATGAAAGATTAATTTGATAAATACACTTTGAGATATATATCTAGCTAGTTATGTACAAGAGAAACCGCTAATACACTCTCTGATAAATGTGAGATTTGGATGGCTCATGCTAAGAAACAAAGTTAGAGCTGCCCATCAGATGGAATAATACATAAAGGAGAGTATGATTGAGCAGCATTAGTAGAGTGAATAATCAAATATGTCCTTGAACAGTTTCTTCACCTTTTCACTGATTCAAGTTGCCGCCTAGGGTGCTACCAGATGATCCTGTTTATCCTTGCGTGGAGAAGGGCATTCCCTCATTATGTGAATCGAGTTTTTTAGCATTCGTGAATACCTTCGATCTGTCAGTCAATTCATTTTCTATCGCTTTCTTTCTCTCAAGTAACAGACCTTTAGGCACTTTGCCATCAGGACAGATTCCTTTCAGTTACATGGCACTCTCATTTTCTTCCCTCAGGATCTTGAACATCTTCATCATCTTGCTCATTGCACGCTCCTTGCTTCTCAATAAGCCAGCCTCTAATTAAGCATTGTGATTTGGATAAAAACACTTACTGCTTGATCTGTGAGTTGAGTCTTGCTCTATTAATTTCTTAGGATCAACTTGCTCCTCTTCATCAGGAAGGTCTTATCCCTGCTTCAGTGCATTGAAGAGCATCTCTACTACTTTCTCAGCAACAAAGGGGACTGACCAGGTAAGTACATCCATGACATTCGGCAGTATGTAGGGGTGCGCTGTGTGATTAAAGTGATTGGATAAATAAGGATAGATAATAAATTGATGTATAGAGTAGGGTACTTACCCAGGTTTTCTACATAGGCATCTCTGACGAACCAGTTTTGCAGACGAAGTCACGGAAAAATCTTCGCATAGTGGGCGGCCAGGGGCACCACTCGATTCTCCATGTTTATATCTACGGAGATGGGGTTCCCGACTTAGACAAGTGTCTCAGGGGCCGAGATAAGTGAGCATCTTTAGTGGGGTTGACATGCTGTACCTAGACATATATGATTGAAAGTCCCAAAACCACCAATGCCTATCAGACATTCTGCATGCTGAGGTGATCCAGCGCAGCTACCAGGGCCACCAGGAAGCCCTTCCTGAGCCACTGCATATCCATGCGAGAAATCTGGGCCCCGAGGTGCTTGATGTATTCTGCCAGCTGCTTCTTGGTTCTCTTAAGGGGCAGCACATCTTCCAGGGCCTAAGGAGGTTTCCTCTAGTGCCTTGGTCGTTTTCCTGTGATCGCGATGTGGTGTCACTAGGTAGACTCTAATCTTTAAAAGTGGAATTAAGCAAGTACAATAAGGAATACCTTGGGCGCGATCAGGGAATTTTGGGGCATTCTACTGCCTTAACGTCTAGAATTACCTCCAGCCATCAGTTACTGGAATCTTAAATGATGTCGTTCAAGATGCTACAATTGTTTCTGATGATGCAATTACATTGAACTCTGAGGTTATTGCTAAGGCATTTGTTTTGAGTGTTAAAACTGTCATCTAAAACACACTTGCTTATAACCAAGAGGGAGCTTACACCAATGCACAAATCGGACTCGCTAATATTACCCATCACAGTTATGATCTTGCTCATCCTGCTCAGGGTCAGAGCAACAAATGAAGTCTAAAAACACATCTCCAGCAGTTTTTGGTCTGAGAATCTGAAGTAGTCGTAACCGAGAACTACAGTTGAACCTTCTGGTCCAGCCACATCAAAGAGCTCAATAGGCGGGCTAACGGCTATGACCCAAATACTCTTTGCATCAATCAGGCAGTCTTGGTACTTGAATTGGAGATGAATCGCTATAAGCCGGCTTTGAACAGGTGTCGACCAATCGTGGATAGCTTGCGCTGCTTATTGACCATGTACTAGATAGGGCCCCCACCTCTTGCCTTGGGCGCGTCCTATGTAGTAAGTGATTAGTACTAGACATCTTCCTTAATCTTAAAGTTTCCAATGGCCTCCTTCCCCTTCTTGCTTGGCGTCCTCAATGCGAATGTCAGTCGCCTCCTAGCCAGGTGGCACTCCACGGTCTGCTGGATGCGGTCCCGGTGGCAGTAGATGGTGTGAGGGTCGTATAGTGTCGACATTAGGCCTAAGATGCTCTTCGTGTTGTGGTCTTGAAGTCTGATGTTCTCCAGCAAGCATGTCATCTTGGGGGCCAGCACTGACCAGCTCATCGTTGGCTCTTGCTGATGGTCACTCTCCACCCCTGGGGGCAGCACGGAGGGCGACAGCTGCACTGATGGCGAGGCTTGGTATTGTTAGTGGTCATCGGTTACGTTTGAGTATGAGTCTTGCATGGAGTATAGCTAGAGATAGAGTTAGGAATAATTTTTAAGTTTGATTAATGTTTTTAAATTGTTTAAGTACTGACCTTTGAGATTTGGTTGCTTTCTGTTTTGTGATAGGAGCCCTTAAATATATATATATATATATTAGTACTTCGAGTATTAAATGAAAAGCAACCAAATATTAATAATAATTTTAAGTATTTCAAATTTAAATTATATTTTAACAACTTTCAAATTCAAAAACTATTTACTCTTTTAGTATTATTTTTCCCCCCAATACTCAATGTATATAAAATCAAATAACATCACTAAATCCAGCTGCAATCATGTTAACTCCATAATATCTAATTAATCATTATAATATCTGGTTCCCTTCATACTCCAGGCTTTTCTCAAATAGCTTTAGCTTAATATGCCACTTCCATCAATATGATAATTAACTTATTTTAATTCATGTAGTTTGCATAATGGCTTGCTGCAATTTATCTTAGTTTCAAACATTCTAAATTGTTAGACCTTTTATCAATATGATAAACTTTTTCGTATGTGTATCCAATTTCATTTCTTAAAATCTTTCAAATTTTTTATAAAGGAATTTTAAGATCTAACTTAATGAGCAAATAATTATGTATTTATTTGGCAGATATTATTTCTTGTGAACTTTTCTTAATTTTAATAATAGAATTTTATATTATTTTTATTGAATATATTTTCTCAAGTTGGTTATTTTTATATCTTGCTATGGTCTTGACCCTTCTACTACCAATAACTGAATTTACTTTAGAAATATTGATTTTAAATCTCATTATTAATTAATTCGTTGTACATTCATGATTATAGTATAGATTCCTAATAAGCCTAAAATGGCAGGAGCTATATTGTGTGAATATACACTATTACTTTGAATATTTACAACTCTATTATTAAGAAGTTTAAAATAATACTATTATTTACTTACAACTTCATGCTATAAGACATCTTAATTCAAATTTATGAGTGGACTTTACTAAGTAATTTTCACTTATTATTCATTATATTTCTAATGCTATTAATGAACCTATTTTAGGAAAGTTTTTCGATTATCAATAGGGAAGTTTTAATATACTCCTCACTTAAGAGTACTTACAAATCTCCGAGAATCAATAAATTAGGAATTAAAATTTTTGTTTTCGATATTTAGCAATACTCTTGTTTCTAATCTTTGAATGTGAGACTTTGTTAGAGAAATCAACTTTTAGTTATTAATCTCAAATTGACCAGGAGTCATCAAGCAAGTCGTTTTTCAGTGCACCAATTCATCTTATGAATTATCATCATCCATCGGGTCTTGAAAAGAAACTCATCATCCTCATCTGATGATTATCATCTCCAATTGCTTTGATGCAAAAAGTCACTAATATCTGATTATTTAGATTTTTGTAAATTAATCTTCTCCATAGTCTGTTTTGATAATTTTTAAGTTCAATTTATTATTATTACTTTATAGAATAATCATTATATAGTGATATTTATTCAAACTATGAGTTAAACTAAAACTCTAACAAATAATTATTTTTTACTAGAATATAAATTATATTAAGAAATGATTAAAATATTAATATTTAATAAGTCAGTATGAATAACAATCTGCAAGGAGTTCATGTGAGTGAGGTAAGATCGAAAATAGGTTCAAAAAAGTACTTTATGACTTCCTCATTTAGGAGTGTGGGGCTTACTTGCCCAAGCTGAATTGCTCTAATATATACTTTTTCCGAAGCATTTTTACACGGTAAAAAGAGGTACTGTATTTTGTTAGACTTTGTTATAGTTTTTGAAAAGGAGCGATGTCATACTGTCTGCAATACTCCATATTGAGGGACTTACACCATATGATTTCTTATAGTATGCTAAAGAAAAGCCTTTAATTTTGAAATGTTTTCCAGACTAGAAGGACTGGCTTCATTTAGATAAAAAATTGATCACTGATATTCTCCTTGCTCTAGACACAGAAGGAATCATTTAGATGATTTAGAGAGCTAAGGAATAAAGAAGGGTAGGCTTGATTATTTATAGAATAGCATTGTACACATGAAGCCCTTATTCTTAGATGCCCTCAACAATTGAATAAGTTGTAGTGGTAAGTCCAATATACAATTTAACTCAACTTTAGTTAACAAGGGAAGATCTGCCCACTTATTAAAATAGAGCACAATAAGAAAATCCAGGCAAGTTGAAGTGGAAGAATAGAAGTCTGGTCTACACATTGGGTCTAAGTCAAAGCATAAATTTATGGGATAAAACCAAAGAGTTAGGGATAAAATGAATGATCTAAGGGGTTAAATTGATGAACTCGTAAATTATAAACATCTAGTGATACAACTCCACAATGGTGAAGTCGTTGATTAAGAATGCAACCTTTTAAATTAATAACCTATTCAAAAGAATAATAATTTATTGATTTGAGCTTTAACGCTTATGTTTTTTAAAGTTATTGCTATTTTCTGCTAAATTCTCATATTAGTAATATCAAGCTTTTTAAACAATTTTATTACAGTTTATGACTAAACGGGAAAAATCACCACTCACTGGTGATAATTCCAAAAAATATTCTGAAAAATATTGGTATTCCACAAATCAAAAAATTAAATGAGTTTATAGACTTCTTTGGCTAATAATTTAAAAATAATAGCTTGCTCTCTAAAGGCCTTTTTTAAATAATATATTTTAAACGATACATTTATAAATATGATTAGTATTTAAGCAAAGTAATAATTAAAAATTACTGATCTAAAGTAATGTAAGACTTGGTTATACTTTGTTAAAGTTTGATTTAATATTATTTGAATTTATTTATATAACATAATGATATTAGTATAAGCTATATAAAACAAATTGTCAGAGTTTGTTAGAGTTTTTAGTTTTTTTAATCTATTACTTAATTAATTATTAAATCAACAAACTTAAAATAGCAATCATAGATTTGTTGCCAATTTAATCACTCTAATTAATGTTGCTGAAAATAATGAAGAAAAAAATAAATTTCTTCTCAATAAAAGTTAAATATAGCAGCATGAAACACTATTTAAGCATGCCATGCAAATAGGTGATACAATAAAATTTATGGGGAAAACATCAAAAGGTAAAAAAATTAAATTATTGAGACTTCTTTGTCTGAAGATGAATGTGATGAGAACTCTGGTTACACAGCAGACTTCTTCAACAAAGAGTAGATAAAGGAACTGAAGCAAAAAAATCCAAGCAGAAAATATTGAGGCATAAAAAAAAATAAGGCATGCTTGGTATTTAAAGCTACAAGGATGTTAAAATATAGCTTAAAAAGAATTTTGACCTATACTATATATATATATATATAAATTGGCTCGTTGCTACACTCATTCGAGAAAAGCTGAAAGCAAGACCACTACTCCGACAAATAAAAAGAAACCCAATACAATCATGGAAGTACAAACCAACGCAATTTATGAAGGATTTGAACAACGATAATAATTCTAATAATAGCCAAAATTCTTAAACCCCTTTAAAGAAAGAAAATTAGAGCAATAATATCGGAATGGAGTTTTAATCCCTGCAGTCTGAATTAAAATATACAGTATCTAAATTTTCACATACAGATCGACACAACATTTCCTGAGCTAAATTAAATTAATGATCTTATTGAAAAAAGCTTGGCAAGCTAACTTGGAAAGCCTGTTAAGATGTAAATGAAGGGCTGTTAAAATAGAAGACAGATTTATTATAAACTCCACTTTTTAAAGAATTAACTGACCAAATTAAGGAATCTATTAGTAAAGTTACTAAATTGGAATCTTCATTTAATGATGATTATTTTCAATAAACATCAAAATTGGATGCTCATGGGAGAGAGGAGATTCACTAGACATTCTCAGCGTTAGTTGATGACATAAAAAGCAGCCCCAACTTTAGGTGTTGCTACCAAGAGTCTCTTGCTAGAAATGTGAGAAGGATTAATGACCAGATAATTGAGCTCCATAAAAAATATAGGATTCAACTTCAGTCATTTAAAAAGCTGAAAAAAGTAAGAAGTAATATCAAATCAATAAAATTAAAAAGTAAATGGCTTAGAAAAAATTATTGAGGATATCTATAAAAAATGATGTGAGTAGTTGACACTTTTAATGATACTATTGAGAAAGGCAAGGATGATATTACTAGAAACATGAACCTAATTCATGAAAATATTAAAATAATTAACACTCGAGTAATGAATCTAGAAAGGCATTAATTTAAGCAAAATATAGAATAAGTTATTCCAATTCAATAGCAACAATCACACCAATGATAAAGCCATAACTTCAATAACAACCTGCTAACAGTTAAAAAATTCAAAATCCTAACATTAGCATTCAAGATACAGTCGTGAAATACAATTAGGGAGATATTAAAATAAAATTTCTTAAAATTGGGTAAAATTTTATTTGCATGATAAAGGCACTAAAAAGCTTATTTCAGTTGATGAGTAAGTTGATGAATGAGACTTGATCATGAATTGTAATTATATTTTTATATTATATTTGATTATTTTATAACTCATATTACTTTGTTGATGACATGACAACGGGGTTTTAGGGTTTATTTATGAATATATGTATAATGCATCTATTATTTTATAATTATTTTCTAAGTCAACTCTTTCTGAGCATGAGTAGTCTCTCATAGACTCCTTGCTTATCTTGCTTCCTCAGCTATTCAGATTCTTGTATTGGTATCCCTAATATATTGGCCATATGAAATCTCGCTAGACGCTTCAAGAAGCTTACGTCATCTCTGGGTTAAATTTTAGCGAAATCTGGGATTCCTAATACCTAAGTGGTAAGTGGATTGGGGTGCTTAAAACTAGAATAATCGAAAGATTCTAACATTGATTTGTATACTTGGTTCTAATTCGGGTAATATTTGTAGCTTCTTCCTGGTACTTTGTTCAGGTCTATATCCTTTACTTTAATGTAAAATTTTTAACCATATAATATTTACAATTATAAATGCGTATATAACACATATTTTTTAATTATAAATTTATTTTAAATTCTCAGAGTCAAAATCATAATGGCCAATCGGTGTCTATAGCTTTTTTAATCAAAACTCCATTATTTTATCTCTCAATAGAACTATTAAAACTTGCAGTGCCACTACTTTTAATGTAAATTTTAACAATAAAGTCTATTAAATTTCTACTATTGCAATCGCTTGCTTTATCTCCTCCTGCATCTACACTATTATTAATATTGTTCCTTGTTTTAGGGTTATTATAGTTTGTCCCAGAACTTTTCGATTCATTGAAAGTTTTTGCATGATTTAAAGTGAATTAATTTTAATTGTAGTTAACGGATAACCAAAAGATTATATTGATAGTATCTATATTAAATAATTATTCAAACTATAAAAATGAAAAGCCTCAGAATTTAATTACGGATTTTAAATATCAAAAGACTAAAAAATTTCTAAAAATTAGCTCCCAAATTTTAATAGATTTACCAAAATAATAATCTTTATTGAATACTTTTATTCTGAAATGTGACTTATGCTTTAATGAGGCATGCTAGCTTCAATAGATTGTCTAAAATCTTGTGTCTTAGGTTTCTACAATTTTTCTTTCAGTTAAAGGTTTTGTTTTGAGTCCTTGTTCTATTAAGAGTGGGTGTTATTAAAAGGACTCGTTTATTCTTTACTTTAATCTGATGGCTCATAAATTTTCATATTTTGTTCAAGTTCATTAGGAACAACGAATTCATGTATCTCTGAATAATTAACTTTAAAAGAATCTAAAGTGTTTTAAATTAACTCAGTTTAACATCTGAAGAGAATTTAGTATCATGTTTTGTACTGCAAATTTTTTTTAGTGACCAATTTCAGAAGAAACTGTTTAAATTTCATCATCTTTAATGCTAGAGATTTCTCTATTTGATTTCATAGGGTGTGGACTGCAGTAGGAAGTATTGTACTTTATATCTAAGTAATTATTCTTAAATAAAGTCACTTGAAACTTGTGGTTCGAAATAAAATTGTTGATTTTAGATCTTCAAGCACTATAGTGATAACTACCAAATTTATTTGAAGTTTTTTATGCCTTTCCCATTAATTATTTTTACTACCTTCCTTTATTTCCTAAAATTATGGCTTTTAAAGCTTTGTATAGTTGTAATCATTGTGTCGATACCAAAGTTATTGTTTATTTACTTTATTAGTTTGGATATGATTATTCATCTAAATTTCTACTAATTTTTATTACAATTAAACGGTGTTTGATTGACCCATAGTGGCCTATTTCTTCAAAATCTAAATTTCATCCATTCCAGATTGTCGTAGTGAACTTGATTTTCACTGGCGATTAATATTCTTTCCATCTTCGCGGTATCTCATCTGTTATTTGAATTTTATCTTAAACTTTTCTAGGTCTGAATATTAAAACTTTCACATAAGGCTTATTGAACGACTGATAATTTGACATTTCCTAAAGTAAAAGAAGTTTAATGAAACCTCAAATAAATATAAAAAAACGTTCAAAATCAGCTCGAACCATTCTGCCAAACTGATCTCTATCATCAACGAAAGGTATAACTCCCTCTTGTCATGTTTAACTTCGTTAATACATTCATTAGCAATTTCTTGAACCTATCTCGATCCTTCGTCACCCTTAATAAAACTTTTCATTTACTTTTTACATGGCCGTGATTATTAAGCTTTGATATTTGCTATAAATTTCCTGGACTTTCCTGGACCACTAATGCTTTGCTATTTTGTTTTACTTTCAGCGTAGTCATGGTCTTGTTAAGCATGTCAATAATTAATTTCTTTTTCCTTTGCTTTAAATAAAATTAATTCACCCTTATATTGAGAATTTAGGCAATTTCTCAAATCCTGTGATAAATTTTGAGTATAAAGATATTTCTGATTCTAAAGATTTATTTATATAGAATTGACTTAATACTCTCTGATATTTTGTGGACTAGTCAACTGAAAAGTCAATTTGTTATGTTATTCTTTGCTTGCTATTTATGATGTTCTAAAGTAAATTCATGAAAAGAGGCTAGTTTCAGTCAGTAGACATTGATGTTGGCTTTGGTCACAGCAATGAATAAGCATTTTTTAATTGAGGTTTATATAACATTGTTTCTTAAGTTAAATACCACTGTAGTTGTTGACATTATAATTTTTTTTATTAAAATTATTAAGTTTTATTCTTATTCATTAAGTCAAAATGTAATATATCAAAATTAAAATAATTATGATTTCTATAATTTAATAATTAAAATGCATTCTATAGCATCACCAAGGTTATAATAAGTTTACCAAAAATATCAAAAAAATTAACTTAATCCTAGAGACTTTCAGCATTCTCAAATCTCTGATGAAAATGGCGATTTTACAATCTCTGAGACGCTAATATCCTCATAATCAGTCTAAAGGCTTCAACTTGATGTATAAAAATGAAAGTCTAACTCTAAAATATGCTGCATTTTGTGCAGAAACATTATGCTACTATTAAAAGTGGGGAACTAGTTGATAAAATAATGCTGCAAGTCATTATGGAGTTATTTAAGAAAGAATTTGATAACAAAATGGCCATTGGGATGAACATTTTCAAAGGCAGAGTCAAAGAAAAACTGAAGAAAAGGTGCAAGTTAGAAGATATTGAGAGCTGAATATTAGGAAAGGTCTAGCATAAGGAATTCATGAAAATTTCAGAGAAAATCCTGATAAACTACAAAGTGCTAGAGAATCGTATCTTTCATTTAGTTAATGTGTAAAAAGTAGACAATTTGAAAGAATTAGAAGAGAAGGCTGATAATAGGGAAGATGAGTTGCTTAAAAAAAACAAAGCAGATTAGGAGGCGTTTCAGGAATTAATACTCAGGTTTAATGAATTAGAGGAAATGGCTAAGCTAGATATATAAGATTCAAGTGATGATGATGAAGAAATTTGAGATTTTCTGGGAAAAATTGATGGAATTGGAGGATTGTTACATCTGAAATTAATCAGTTAAATTCACAGGTATAAGACTCTAAGGATCGAAATGATAGAAATATATATATCATTAAAAAGAATAGAGAATTATTATCATGATATTTCAATTATTTATAGCTAGTTGACATTTTACCTCAGGAATCATTAACAGCTACTAAAAAAGTAGGATTTCACTTGCAAGCTCTATCTTTAAACTCTAAAAGATCTAAATTTTGGATTATAATGCTTAAGAAACAGCAATGAAAATTTATAATAATGATAAAAGTGATCACACCTTTGGTGAAAACAGCCAAGTAAACGCTATCTAAACAAAGGAAGTATTAAAGAAACAAGTAAGTCTAAATACACCTTAAGTTATTAACACACTATCTGACTTATCGAAGATAACTATGATAAAGTGAAATTATTTAAAGAGAGCTAAAGTGAATTATCGCAGTTCTTAAATACTTAGTAATAGTACCACATTAATATATCAAAGAGTTCTATGAATTAATCTGCTTAAAACTTTGTAATATCTATAGCTGTAAATCAAAAGAATGATACTAAAACTCAATTAATTCCTCTATAACAATCTTCATAGATGACAAATGAAAGCAAGGGAAGTGCCCTGAAATCCTTGGCAACAGGCTCTAAGAGCCCATTCAAAAAGAAAACATAACGTAAATTAGAGAAATTGCATCAGTTCACTACTTAAATGTTTGATGATTTATAGAAAAGGCTTAATGAATGAAGAGTGCAAGTTATCTCTCATACGTTAGAAATTGTAGATATTCAGAAAATCACAAATTAATGAAAGAATAAATAGAAGTTTAATGTATTCCTATGATAGATAAAAACACAAGCAATAACTTGTAAAAATTGAAAATAAAATTGAGCAATTGCAAAGAATAGATGTAAAACTAAACAAAGAATTAGTGGTAAAGCCATACCTTTACATTGATCGGGTTGAAGAGACTTTCGAAAAAGAATGGGCTAAGACAAAAAAAGTCTACAGATGACAATGAAAAATACACTGGTAAATTTGTTACTATTAGAAAGCAATGTGGGAAAGCACTTCACTGATACTCATTCGCTAGTGGATTCTAAATATTCTATAATTATGAAAAAATTTAGTCACATACAAAGTTGATGTTAATAATAACTAAGAATATTTTAAACTTTTTAATTTAATTTGCATCCGTAAATAAATTAAAAAATTCAATTACGTTAAAAAGCTATATAATGTGATTAAGGATTAAACACAGATTGATTATTAATAAATCCTTATAGAATATATAGATTACAGATAGAATACTTTAAACTATATTGCATGTTCTATTATTTTTATTTAATCGTTGATATATTATTATATAGAGCATATCAGGGTACTGTAGAACTTCTTATACAACATCAATATTCTATCTAAATCTCTTATTATTGTATCTATGTTTGATTCTTGAATTTTATTATATATAAAGTGTGTGTAACTAAATTTATAAATTTAGTTACGCATAAAATTTTAATTAATATCATTAAAATTTACTTAATTAACGCTAATATATGGTGTTAAAATCAGTCATTTTTCTAATCATTATTGAATATATTGATTAATACAAAAAGAAGATTGGTTAAATTGGTATAGAATTATAAGCTATAAAAACTAAAAGAGATACATTAGAGAGTAAGCTAAACCAAAATAGAGAACTCATAGACAAAAATGATAAAATGACATCGAAAAAAATGGGTTAGATGAATGGCCAAATAACGGAGATGCGAGAAAAGCTAAAAAATGAAATTGGGAATTTGAAAGAAAAAATCTATGGTTTTATGCTAGAACTTTAGAGAAACTAGTTGCTAACAAGAGGTTACAGCAAGAATTTATGAAGATTCTTGATGAAAAAAATAATTTACACTTAGATTTCATTTCTAACATAAAGCAGACTCAGCAATAGATCTAGTATAAAAATAAAGGAGAGCTGGGAGAGAAATAAACATCAAATTAGAGTGGATATATAACGTCTGGCATGCGAACCCCATAATAAAATGAGAAAAGTTTAGTTTTATTATTGCCCTAATTAAAAGCGCATTCTTAAACCTCAAATCAGGAAACTCTTTCTAGATAAGTTAAGTTGAATAAGCTATTTGATGATAAGACAAGTGTAGATTATGGCAATAATTCAAATTTATTACAAATTTAAAATGAAATTTTTCCAATATAATATTCATAATCTAAAAGAATTGCTTATTAAATTCGCTTCTGTGAAGAAAAACATCCTAAACATTTTAGTATTAAAGAAGACTCTGAAACTTAACGATTGTTAACAAAGCAATCAAATCTAAAATCATCGACTATCTAAAATATTAAGTCCAAGACCCCCTTACGATAGAGATAAAACCCTCCATCCCTTTTAAGTCAGTTAGCATAAATAACTAAAACAAATGCCAGTAGGTTTGGTGGTAAAAAATAATCTAGCTAAACCAAAGTAATTAGCTAAGATTTAGGAAATATTAAACAGAAATTACTTAAAGACTATAAGCTAAATTTAGGATGCATATAGGTTGATATAGATAATGGATATTATGGCAAAAGTAGGAATTTGATAGATGGTTAAAATATAAAAAGTTTTAAGGTCATGGCATCCAATGATTTTAAAAAGTTTCATTATGTTATTGGCAATAAATTATTGTATTCAAATTTATGATTTATAATTGATGTTTTAAATATACTAAATATTTTTACTTAGCATTTATTTTTGTTATTGAAGCAAAATTAACTGTTAACTCAATGAATATTTATAAAGCATATTTAGGGGGTAGAAAACATTTGAAAATGTTTGGAGTATTTATTAATTTTTAATATATTTAATATAAATCTAAGATGGTGTTGAATACTTCATAGTGGTTGAGGCGTTGTCCCTGATTGATAATGTGGCTTTATCATGTGTGAGAAAGGTTAATGCCCTTAATATCTGTGTGGATGAATGGATTCACCACTGAGAAGAAGAACCTCTAGATAAGAGGTCGCAGTTGCTGGCTGTGAGTCAATAGCAAAGAATCAAGCAAATTGACGCTTATGAATGGAAGTTGTTCTTTACTCTCAAAAATTACAGAGAGGATACAAATAGTAATAATAGTATGAAGTGATAAATATTTAAAAGATTAAGAATCCTTTAAATTACATCATGTTGCTACTTCGGCTATTCAAAAACCTTAAAATCCACAAAGACATTTGTTTACTGATATGTAAACAATCTATAAATTCTTAAGTAAATAATTAAAGACAGATAAATCATCAAATTTGTTCCCTAATTGAATATATGATAAACCATAGACTCTTTGTCAAGATTTAAGGATGAATAAATTAAAATATTAGTGTGTTACAAAGAAACTTGAAAATTGCAAAAAGTTCAAAAATTTCATATGCATAGAAAATTAAAAATAAATATTTTAAGGATTAATATTAGATTAACAGCATATAATTATCAGAGTTGCATCAAGATAAACCTTTTTGGGTGCACCTTTAATATATTCTTGCTAAATTTTTGCAATATTTATGGCACCAAAATTGATCATTTTGATGTTTGATACAATCTTTGAAAGCAGTATCTCTCCTTACATAGTTTAAAAACAGTGTCTCTCGAGGAATCCATATTAGTATTATGTTTGACAATTTAAATGCTAATGATAGTAATATAATATATACTTAAACTAAGCTTAATAATATCTAAGTATAGATACTTAATTTCTTAAGGATTTATGAATAAATTAACTTGTATTATTAGGGTGCTCTAATTTTAATCTTTAATAAATATTTGTGGTCAAAAATAAGATATAAACTACAAATAGAATAATGTTCTAAATCTTTAAGGAATTATTATAATTCCTTAGAGATCAAGATATATTGATAAGAAAATATGAAAATATATTAAAAACATGTTGAAAAAGAATGCTAATATCGAAAGATCTAGATAGACACTAATTTGTAAGAACTTCTAGAGTGACACTAATTTAATCTTTGACTCTCGAAATTATAAATTAAAAAATCTTATAAAATAAGAATATAACACCATCATATTTTTAACATTACATTTATAGTTAAATCATATTATCTGAGAGTTGCAGCAGCAAAACTGTGTTTGCCTGCAACTTTGATAAATGTATTTTAATTTTTATTACTATTACGCTTTTTTTCTTATTGACAGTGGCCTCACAATTTTCCTCTTGAACATTTTAAATACTCTGTTCATACAACTTCTAGTTTTGTAACTATTATTCTTTAGGGCTGCTTTATATAAAATATATTCCTATTAAATATATCCAGCTTTAATCATCAATCATTAAAACTTAACTACATAAAATCTCATGATTGTGACTTAGAACTGCAGATTTGACCATGGTCAAAGGATTGTTCATCATTTTGTTATTATTTTTTGTGTGGATTGAATCTACTGCTCGTTTTAAACAATGGCTTGTGGTTTAGCAAATTAAATACTGCTTTGAGAGCTTTGCACCTGGATATTGTTTTCATTTATTAAATGAATAATTGTGGTGGGTTTTGTTCTGGCTGCTTAAGCTTTAGTGGTCATATTATTGTGGGTTGGATGAGCCGTGAATACGATATCAGTGCTTTAATCTTAAACTGTTGCAGCTCTCTCGAGTGGTATTTTCGAAGTGGTGTTCAAATCTTTACTCTAATTATCAACTTAATGATTAAAGTTTTATTTATTAAAAAAGTCCTATTAAAATTATTTCAAACATTTTTAGTTAATAGATTTACAAAGACTGCTATAAAATTGTGTTAGTCCTGCAGTCGCAAGTATAGAAGTTTATGAGGAAACTTCAGCATTATTTGATTAAGGTGAAGTCTTAAGCGTGAGGCTCTTGAGATTGTTAAAGGCTTACTGGAATTTCTAAAGAATTTCTTTCGTGAGGTAACTGTTCCTAGTAGTATTATTCGAAAAATTCAGTGGATCCAATATCACTCTGTTTGAGACTAAAGTCCCACTAAAGAGATAGAATGATGATCTATAAATAAATAATGTATATATGTAAATTTATTAATACCTTTCATTATATTTATTTACACCCCTGTCGAGGCATTAAAGTGGTTTCCATAGAAATTTAAGAATCCCATCAATAGTCTAGATGGGCTTAAATTATGGTTCCTTTAAAGTCAAAGTAATTCATGTATGGTACCAAAAGGATAACTGTGCTATACTAGCTTATACTTCCTATAAAAATAGTGAGTTATTTATACTATAAACTTACCATAAAATTGTTAAGATCTAGGAATTTCTTTAGTAATATAGAGACCAGACCTCCTAAAAATACTGATAATTAGCAATGATAAATTGCACAAGTGAGCAACTTTATAGACCTAAATGAGTTTTTGTTATATTGGGTTGGCTTATTAAGTCTTGTTAGAAAATATTAGAAGTAACTGAGTTCAAATTCAATCACATGAGGAATCATCAATTGTTAAATCAACACTGAAATGCCTCAATTCTTCAGGAATAGGTCTCTATTCGAAGTCACTGAAACCAAGGTTTCTCATTTCCTTTTCACGAAGTTAGTACAAATCAACCTTCACCTTGATGACAGGAAAAATGAAGCAATTTCAATTGATTTGAAAATGTCAAGGATATTCCAGTCTTAAAGTGCTCCAGAAAGTTTGTTCAATTCGCAAATAACTGTATATTTATCTTCAAAATAAAGTCCTGTAACGGCTAAATCCATATCGCTAGATTCTAAAGCTAAACCAGTCACAAGAGAACCGAAAATTTAAAGGGCAGGATTTTATCCAGCAGAAACTTCTCTTGTACTTTAGATTATATAATGAAGAAGAAATCTCTTTCAGGCTTAGCATGTTCATGTTCAAAGTTTCATTGACACATTAAATATGTCTTGCTATATCTTAATCAAATTTCAAATAGAAGGAATTTTCATTGCTCTAATGAATTAAAGTATCAGATCTTTAGGTGATCTGAGTTCTATCGATGAAAGCTTATGCTGAGTTCATTTCAACAAGAGGTGGAGGAGAGCATATACACTATGGAATAGGGCTCAGTGATTGCTATTAAACTTGATTTAATCGAATATTTACATTATCAAATCTTATCCGTAATCATTGTAAGGCTATGGCTCTCTCTTTTAGAAATTGAAGCCAGGATTATTGAGAGGGATTATACCAACTGGGCTAAAGTTAGGTATTTAAAATTTATTAAAAGAAATTGATAAATTAAAATTAAATTAATAATGAAAAAATGGAAAGCTATAGATTTTGACGCAGAAAGAGCCTGTTTATTCACAAAAATATAAGTTAAAAAAAGATATCTAGAATTTTATTTTAGAGAGAACTGGCCAAGGAACTTAAATATGGAAAAATTGAGATAAATATGAAGGAGAATGGTAAGACAATGAAACTGTTTTTAGATTTTCATTTTCGTTTTTTGTAATAAGTTTTGATTTAATCGTTATTAGTATTCGTATAATCATCTATTTTTCATTTTATTAATCATAATTAGTACTTGATTAGTAGGATAGATATTCATAGGTAACTGTATTTGGTTATGAATTGGTATTTGTTCTTCAACATATTAGATTACATTTTCTTAAGCTCTCCAATTAAAAGTAAACATTTTTCAAGATCATACGTTGAAAAAAACTTTCTTTATAGGTTTATCTATCATAAAGTTATCTTTAAGATACTTTACAATAAATAAGAGTTTTTAAATACATTTACTAGTTTCCATAGTACATCATATATGGATTTTAGTATTAATGTATAAATTGAGGCTCTTAAGTTAATTGCTCTTATGACGGTATTTATTACTAAGGCAAGAATCCCATGTTTTATTTTGGTTTAGGTTAGAAGAAATCTATATAATTATATGGGTTCTGTTGCTAGAATTGTTAAAGAGGAACGTTGAATTATTGAGGTTACATGCTGAAATTGATGTTTTTTGCCCATTTTTTAAAATCACATGCTAATGTGTTAAATTTGATAAATTTTGCTGTGAATTATAGTGAATTAAAGCAAATTCTGCTCCCATTTGATTATTATTGTTATGATTAATCTGGTTTGCATTGTTTTGGCTATGAGATTTGTTTTTCTTTCTTTATGTTATGTTGTTACTATAGTTATTATACTATACTGAGTTCTATTTTTATATTTAAGGAGATGTTCTGTAATTTTGCATTGATTCTTGACTGTTAGAGCTAATCTAAGCAGATAAGGGAATAGTTTAGTGTTTATGCACGTTTTTGTTGTTTGACCTGCTATTTAACCTTTTTGTGGAGTATTCTAGAGAGATTGATAAGAATTGTTGAATGAATTCTTCTCATGACACTAAGATGGAACTTGGTTGTTAACATAATTGTGATAATTACTAGAAGGTTAGCACCACTAAGTAAATATAGCTGCTTTTGAGCTTGTTTGCGAGGTACGAATTTACAGTTAAAATATTAAATCTACAAATAAAGTTATGATGGTATAGTTGAAGTCTCCTAAGTTTCATGCAGTGTTATTGCATGATGGACTATTTAATCTTGTTTGAGAACTATTGGAATGAATATGCAATGGCGTTTTTCTTAAATAAGTTTGAAGCATCAATAATATCAGTCAAAGATAATTAAATTTAGCTTGATTAATCTTAGGTAACAATTGCATCTTTAGATTCTTCGTATTAATTGGCATAATTTCTATTCTGGTATCAGCAGCACTGATTGTTGTCCCTGTATTATCACTTTGAGAACCTAGCTCAATATCCTACTATTGACCCTATGACTTCATGTATTTAAAAGTCAAATTTTAAGTCTTATGGCTTTGACCTTCTATGGCAAAGTTCTTTTCATTTAAGGATTTTGAGCTTTTGTCACTAATGCAATCGGCAACATTGATGTGGAATGATTCAAGATCTTCTTTTTTAGAGCCAACAATTTTTTGATTGTGAGACTTATTACCAAATAAATAATTGTAAACTGTATTTTATTGTATTTTCTAGTCTATTAATAAAAGTTTTTAAAAATAAAAAAAATAGCAAAATAAATGTTAATGTTCATACTCTTTTATCATTTTTAAGTTAAGCTTTTCTTATGTAAATTTTGTTAAGGTTTAAAAAATATTTTTTATTTGCAAAAATGTTTCTCACATAAAATTTTTCATTACATATTCTAGATTTCCTCATTTAGACTATCATTAGAAATTTATAATGCTTTAGCTAATCTGTTTCATGCAACTTTAATTTAAAATCAATTATCTCAAAACAAAAAAATGCATACTATTTACCCCATTAAAATAAGAAATATTTTTAGGGTCATATATGCTTCTAGAACCTGGCACCATAACTTTTGCTACAATTTTATTAGTAAGAATTTTTGTAATGATTGGCACTTCCAAGTTTATTCACACTGTTGGCATTTGCTTTGTGATTACTTTAAGAATGGTTAGATTTAAGGGTAACTTTGTTTACTTAAATAGGCAGACTTGTAATCTTTAATTCCTACATTTCTGAAGTAATCTCATTTTGACTTTACTTCAAATCTTTATTTTAAGTAAGATCCTCTTCTTTCAATTTCTAATATACATAGAAGCTCTTGACATTTGCGCTTGCTTATTCATAATGAGGCGTTTGAGAGGGTTTATTAGGTAAACGCTGCTTGTACATGCAATCAGATGAAGTTGTAGATTTTTAATTATCTAGATTACAAACATACACATATTTAGTTTAATCATTTTAAATTGGATACTCACACTAGCTATTATTTTTAGTCATTTACGAATTTTTTTTTCTTCTGATAAAACTTATTAAGTATCACAAATAGGTGTTTGCCTCCTATTGTTCCCTTTACCTTTTACTTATTAATTTATTGTAGGAATACATTCGAATTTGAAAAATGAATTAAAATTAATTAATTATTAATTACCTTCAGTTATGTTTTTGGAAAATGTCTCCAAACCCTAAAAATATTATACTCTCTTGATAGCGCATTAAAAATGAGATGGTGGTTGTTATTGCTTTAATGAATTTATCTTATCACCCAAGCGAGAAAATCCCATTACACTGTTTTTGGGAGTTAGCTCAAAAATAAAATATCTTGTTTCCTGGGATGATTTAAGAATATTACCAATAGTAAAGTCCAGCTGAAATTGCGAGATCTACCGTAGAATCGATTAAGATTTGAATTTGATAACTGCCATGATTTTAATATTTAATTAATTTAATTTTGATTTTATTTTCCCATATCTAATGTATTCCTACAATATTAATTATTTCCATTGCTTCCATGATTAGAAACTGCAGCAAATGGCAGTTACTCTTTTTTTTTATAAGTGGATTAATTCTTAGAATTAATGGCTGGCTTCACTTCGTCTTGCGATGCTTGAAGGTTCTTCATGAAATTATTCATGATGTCGATATCATTAAGTTTGTTCTTCTCTCTGTTTATCTTCTCTTATTCTTTTGCCCAACTTTTTCGTTCTTCTTATCTTAGATTCTTAAAGCATCAGATTAAAAACAATAGATAAAGCACAGTTATGAGATTACTGATTGTTTTCATGCTTCTTGCTATTTTAAAGTTATCGTAGCTTTTCTTGCTTCTTAGATTGTTAGTCAGGTTTATCTTGGCTTTTATGGTTAATAGAGTTGTTTAATTTGTGATTGTTTGCTTTATTCTATTTTTCGCAATGAATGTCTCTGGTTGTTTCACAGTTCTATTTAATTAATTTTGAGTTAAATAAAAATGAACTCGAAATTTTATATAAAAATAAATCATAAAAATATGTCATCTGTATGAACATTTAAATGTGAGCTGCTTGAACGTATCTTATTTCATGTTATAATAAAAAAATTAGCAATAATAAAGATAAAAGACTCATTAAAATGAATAGCTTTTAAATATGGTATATGAATGCCATTAAATAATTAAAAATTATCTAATATTATTTTAGAGTTATATATTTTTTAAAGATTTAAATTCATTACCATTTATACTAAATAAGATAAAATTCAATACAAAGTCAATAAACAATTTTTTAAATTGAGATTTATTGAGTCCCTTTAGCCCATGCTAATTATTTTCATTTTCTTAGTTCAATTTTTAAGTGGAAAATGATTGCGAATTTTGGTTTTTTGAAGATTAAAGCTGCACTCTTTTGGCTTCTTCGGTTTCATCGAATTGCTTCAAGTGTATGCCAAAGCCTTTTCTAAATACTATGAATAATTAAAATCTATGCGATTAGATTTGAATGAAACTCTATCTTAATATCCATTGTTGCTGTTACAGTCTTCGTTTCTAAAATTGTTATCAACTGAAGAAGTACATTTAATTTTAGCCACTACTGCTCACTGCGGCAGACTGCTGCTTATTGTAAGCTCTTAGTGGTGGGAATTATTACTTATATTGTGAGAGCTGTCAGCGAAGTCTTCACTAAACTTTTTGTCATCTTTTTTAGACGTATTAAACGATATTTTTCTCTTCTCGTTCACTTGTTGCAAATTAAAGTCATTGTCTACAGTTTAAAGTTAACTGGATTACTTTCTACCACCTCCATTGTTATGCTGAGTTTTTTGTAGTAAGATTTTCTTTTGTTATTAACTAAAATAAAAGTACATTCTCTCTTGATATTTTAATGAAAATTATAAATTATTATGATTGTAGGTGTTAGCATTTACTGCTGCTCCCAGTTTGAAGTATTTAGGGGTATTATTTGATTGCTATTGAATATTATTGCTTTTATCCACTAGATCTTCGCTTTCTCTCTCAGAAGATTTACTGTACTCTTTTTCATATTACATGCAAACCTTAATTATCATGTCAGTAGTTAAATCTAGTACGTACAGTCTAATGACATCTATACTCTCATTTTCATTTTCAGATGCAAGCAAGTTATTTTTAAATGAATAAGCTTCTTGGATTTTCTGTCATCTTCAGAGAATATTATATTATCAGTGTAGGTATTATGGTGCTAATTATTCATTAATTGAATTGAAGTGCTAATCGGGCTAGAAATGAGCTAGACGCTTAAAATAATCGATTATTGTTGCTTTCTAAGATTGCTGATGGACCTCATTACTTCCACAGACACTCATCCATTTATTATTGTATTATAATTTTCGTTATTTTATTGATTAATATATAAAATTTTGTTTTAATTCCACATTAATTTTATGTTAATTTAATTTAATTATCATTATTGTCGAACATCCGAGCAAAATATTTCTTAGAGTATCATTATTATAATATTAAAATACTTTCTCATAATCTTGTATAAAAATATATTGACTTAAATTATATATATATATTTAATTGAAAAAAAACTAAAAAATCAACAGAGGAGGCAAATTATGCAATATATTTCTTTTTATTGATAGATTTTCAAGCTAGTTTAAGATGAAAAGCACTTACACCATTCTTAGTTAGCAATCTAACCATGGTTCCTTGAATTACACGTGTTTCAATAATGTTTAAATAAGTTTTAATCTCAATTAGACACTCTACTCTCTCATAGATTATCATTAATTAATAAGCTTCAAATTTCGTAATAGAATGTGAAAATAGCTCTATTTTAATTGATTGCGTATGTTATTATTTCTAGATCAAATATAAGATGCGGAAATACTATGGAAATAAGTTAGCAATTTAAATTTAATCATTTGCTCAATTTTAAATATCAACAATGCCTCTAAATTTTTTGGCATATAATTTATCAATATATTTGTGGTTTGAATAATATAACATAATATTCTGTGATGATTTTAAATATGATTGGTTAAATAATAATATGGATTAGTTATTAATATTGCCTTTAGATTTCTTAATGAAAAAGATTCATGAAATCCCTTTTCAAATAATTTCATTTATAAAATCTATGAGTTTATTAGGTGTTTATCTTATTATTCTATATAAAAGAGTAAATTTAATTCTAATAGGAGTTTTTGAAAAAGTTAATTTAAATTCAAATGATTAAGAAATTATTATAAGAATTTGGTAGCTTTTCATTTAATACACGAAGTACATATATATAAATATATATATAGAAGGGCCCCTATCACAAAACAGAAAGCTACCAAATCTCAAAGGTCAGTACTTAAACAATTTAATAACATTAATCAAACTTAAAAATTATTCCTAACTCTATCTCTAGCTATACTCCATGCAAGACCCCTACTCAAACGTAACGAATGACCACTAACAATACCCAGCCTCGCCATCAGTGCAGCTGTCGCCCTCTGTGCTGCCCCCAGGGGTGGAGAGTGACCATCAGCAATAAACAACGATGAGCTGGTCAGTGCTGGCCCCCAAGGTGACATGCTTCCTGGAGAACATCAGACTTCAAGACCACAATACGAAGAGCATCTTAGGCCTAATGTCGACACTATACGACCCTCACACCATCTACTGCCACCGGGACCGCATCCAGCAGACCGTGGAGTGCCACCTGGCTAGGAGGCGACTGACATTCGCATTGAGGACGCCAAGCAAGAAGGGGAAGGAGGCCATTGGAAACTTTAAGATTAAGGAAGATGTCTAGTACTAATCACTTACTACATAGGACGCGCCCAAGGCAAGAGGTGGGGGCCCTATCTAGTACATGGTCAATAAGCAGCGACAGATATCCACGATTGGTAGACACCTGTTCACATAATCGCAATTAGAGTTCACCCAAACTGGTCACTCGCCCTCAGTGGTGCCCTTCAACGAATGTGCCGATCCGTTAGAGGGTGTATCTTCATAGGGTGGTGACTTACAGTATGAATAGAGAGACGTTAGAAAACCCGAAATAATATCAAAAAGTAAAAAATAATTAATAGATGATCAACTACTGAGAGCTAAGTATTAAAAAAAGTTAAGAATACTCAACAGTCAAAAGTCATAGAGATGGGACGCTAAGCTACTGGCGCTCTATGTATGACCTTCCCCTCTACAGCAAGAGTTCCAAACCATTGTGAAAGACATTCTAAAAGACATCTCTCTAGCTGAGCAACAAGAGCAGCAAGCAATCAAGAGATAACTAACCCTGGTAATGCGGCTGATCAGAGAGTCCAGGTAATGCAAAGAGCACCTCCATCCTAGTGATGTTCTCCATTCTTTCGAGTGCCGTCGACGATTTCTTAGTACCAGGCCATTCCAGAAAAAGAGCTTCTACAGGCACACAGTGGCCTGCCATTTAACCCAAGAGAACGAGGCATTCAAAGATAAAGCCCTACAGCGCCTTTACAAGATACTCAACAAAATGCAGCGAAACGAGAACGATGGGACGGCCAAAACGATGGCTGAGGCTTTCACTGACAAGCTTAAAACGAACACATACTCTAAAAGGACCCTGCGGCTCGTGCACCGCAGCCGCCTGATAGGTTTAAGAGACTTGCAGTAATGCCTTCTGAGGAAAGATTGGGTTCCTTCTAATGTGCCCCAGAGCACCAAACTATATTCAGCTATAGAGTCTGTATAATGTGAGTCAGGTGATAATCTTCCTCAAACAAATGTTCCTCTTTCACTCACCAATCTCTTACCCACTTAATCTGACACCCAAATGAAAAGTGTCGAGGTGATGGAAATGCATTGTGTGGAGACTCAAGACAGTAGACTATTGCTTGTATGGGAAAGGGTAGTTTCGAAATAAGCACGATAATCTGTGCCACTCTATCCCCCTTATTGTTCGAGCTGGCACTTTATTGCATCAGTAACATATTGTGAGCAATGTGATCACCACGAATTGCCTGCGCAAGAAGATCACCTGTCTGATGCGGTCCCTCAAGAATAGCAGTGAGTGGATTGAAGGGCACAACCAGTGGCGACGTGACTTAAGATGAATTATCACCTCATTAGTAGCCGATTGGAGATCCATAATTAAGTCAAAGAAGCAAGACGCCAATATGTAGTTGTTGACTGAAGACGTGGATGCGCTCGGGTGCGAGGCTATATGTATTGAAGCAGTCCTCGACCCCCTTTCAAAGAGCACGATCTCTAGGAAGGAATAACTGATCACCATGCCACAGAATGTGTAGAGCCGAGCTCTGGCTAGGCGACACAACGTGGCCTTTCTTGTAAGCGAGTTGAACGACCTTTAGATGACTATCAGCTCTTGTGTACATATTGTGTAGCGCATCGCACATTCTGCATTGGTCGAGTAATTTGAGCCCAATCTCGCACAACTCTTATGTCTAGAGATGATTACCAAGAACGCTTCGCACTCACTTGCCAAGTAAAAGAAGAATAGCGACCGAGCTATCAAGATGAGGACTGTGAAAGTCTTTGACAAGGGATGGGCAATTAACGCGAGGCAACTCGCTTACATGGAGGTGCTTTAACAGCTTGACCACAGCTATGGGTATGTACTGCGTGGTAGCCAGATAATGCCCAGTACCATAAGGGCGGCAGCAGAGTGGATTGTGGAAGTCCCTAAAGCTCTTTATGAAATGCTTTAGCTTGAATCGAAAGCCCTCGACCCCAAATACATAATGCTTTTCGGACAATCCTTCTTTTAATTTCTGATTAGAAATTACGCCATTTTTAAATATTTAAATTATATTATTTTTTAGAGTCCGTTGCTTAGTTACGTAAACTTAGCAACGCGTTGCTTAGTTATCAAAACTTAGCAACGGATTTATATATTAATTATAACAAAATCATCTTGATATATGATATACTATAAATACAAATTGCTTAATAACTTAAGATATATTTTAACTCTTATTACAATAAAATACAATTTTAAATACTAATTTAGTATAATGAATGTAGTGATTCATTATGGAAACAAATTATAAAAAAATATCTTGAATAATATATAATAAATTAATTCTTTAAAGAATTTTAATAGTTAATTGCTATTTAAGAACTTTTTTCTAAGCACCTATATGGACCATAATATGTGGATAAGAAAAATTTATAAGCTTTATTCATGAATCTAGTATAATTCAATATAGAATCTAATAATTCTATTTAGAATTATCAAAAATCTATATGTAATTATTTGAATCATGAATTTTATATTAATATATAATAACAGTCAAATAATATATAAAACTTTAATTTATTGAATTTAGTAAGGTTTGTTTAATTCTTTTTAAATTAAAAGGCATTTTATAATATTTAATTTATATAAGTTAGATGCGATAGTATCGTCTAAGAATAATGTTTAATAGTATTCTAAAATTTAGCATTTGCAATATAAGGGTTTATTAAGAATTCTTGATAAAAAATTTATAGCTTTAACTTATACATTAGTAATAGCGCTGAAATACATAATTTTTAACTGATTAGTAAATCAGTGAATGCAACGTCTCGTAGGTTCTCTCTTCACGAGCGTTCCTCTTGGAGCACGCCGACTGCCGTCATGTGGAGTATGACAAAAGTCTTGAGATTACTTATACCAGGTTACCTGCAGACAAACTGTCTTGGAAGACAGCGCACGAAGAGCAGAAGTGCTAAGCTAATGAGAGAGAGGGGGGAGATACAACTCCTCTCACACACTAACTCGAAGACCAGGATACACATACTCATGCCAGCATGAATGGAATGGAGGAAGGAGAAGGCACTAGCAAAGAGGGAATTGTAGTAACTGAAGTCGTAGGAATTGCAATGGGCTTGCCTACAGTTGCGAACGATGAACATGGTGAGGCAGTGATAGAGGTGGAACTGCCTCAAGAACTACAGGAGCAGTGATTATCATAGATTGAATTCACTTCTTACCTCTGTGGGAGTAGATCAGTACTTTCTCCCTATGTTTAAACCTCAACAAGCTATTATTGCAGGAACTATCCCGCAACATGATGTGAGTAATTTCATACACCCTATCCATAGAAAGGAAGATAAGCTTCCCTGTTTTTGCCTTTCTAACTTTAATAACAACTCTTGCTTTATATCCTTTCTCAACTACTCAGCTATTGATGCTGCTATTATCTTCATATATAGTGAGTCCTTCCTGCTTCATTTATTCCCTTCATTATAACATGTATGCTTATTCATGTATGAGATTGTGATTAGAGATTTAATGAACTTAGTAAAGATAAATCAAATACAACCCCCATAATTAAAGATTGGGTTGTGCTTAACTCAATACTCAAACCTGATCGAGATGCCTCCCCACAATGGGCTTATGCGCTGATTTACTTGAGACAGCATCAGATATTGAAGAGTGTCTTGTTAAGACTCTGCGACTACAATGGGTGGCTCTCCTGGTTCGGCATTGGTTGTCTGTTTTCACTCATGGTGCCCGCCATTCGCGGCAACTGTCGCTACTGTGGCATTTGTGCATGGTCCATCTTGAGTCTCTTCACTTGGAGCATGTAGTCGTGCTTGTCTTGGCGTAGCAGTAACTCCTCATCCTTAGTCTCCTCTAGCTCTTCGCGGGTGCGTCTCCTTTTAGACGTTTGCTTAAGCGTCGAGACTGCACGACCATTGCCCTCTATTAGTAAGTCATTTAACATGGATGTACTTACGGGGAACGTTTAAGCACCTCACCAAAGCATCAGCGAATTCAGGTCGCATTGTAACGTTTAACTGTCGTTGCTCAATCTGGCGAGCGCTCCTCTTCTGAAGAGCTAAATCGACTCGCTCCTTAAGCTGGTCAGGTATGACTGTGTTGAGTATATCCCCTAACCATTGCCTGTCTAGCTTCCTCCAGTCGCGGGGGTCTGGGAGGAACTGGAGCACCTCCTCATGCTATGTTGCCATCTCTAGCATGCTGGCCACCGTGAGGCCCTCGAGATATGGTATGGCAGAGACTTTCACCTGGTCCCTTCTGATGTACTACTCAGAAGAAATGATAGAGAGATCTTCGACAAATATCTTACATTCTTATCGCCCCTCAAGATAGAACTGAGGAAGTATGAGTTGGTCTGCTTTAGGCAGGGCAAGTGAGCCACGCCGTCCTGCGTGAGAAATAGATGCATGTCCCTCTTGCTGGTAAGCTTGGTCTGCACGTCCAAATAGTTCAGTTGTGGCCACCCCTACATTAAATTTAGTTATTCTAATTGTGAACTTTCTCGAGAATCATGAGTAAAGGCCTTGAAGGTTAAGGAATCTCTAATAGTACTTTTAGGTATTCCATTTAATAAATTAATAATTCCTCGTTTTAAAGATGAAAGTCCACTAGAGGAAAAACATGAAGAAGATAGAAAAAGAGAACTAGCCACTTGAGCGGGTGGTCAATCCCTCAAACGAAATCCAATAGAGCAATGCAAGCATGTCATAGATAGAAATGGCCCCGAAGAAGAGAAACAAGAAGACACCCAAGCCTGAGAAATCTGATAAGGTGTGAAAAACTGATTGTACACAACAAAACCCCAACCCCAAGGCTAGGAAAGATTAGGAGTTTATCACTACCACCCTAATTCATGACCTGATACCTACAGAATCAGACGTTTAGGTCAATGTGTATTAGCCAGAGGATCTCCTATATGAGAAAAGCTTGGGCGCACAAGAATGTGAAGCAAATTTCAAGGACTTTTTGTGCTATACATGTGACCCAAAAGCTCTTGCCAAAGTGCTTATACTGAAACACTAGGCTTTGGGCAGTGCACTCTCTGTGGAAGAGATACAAGCTCTAGCTGAAAGAGCGCGAACCTTTGCCTTTCCTAACCTCCAGTCAGCCCCTACTGATGACAGTCTTATTAGCTATCGTGACCACGACATGCAAGAGAGCCTGTTTGGATAGTAGGTAGATTCATTCACCAAGTATGAAATGACAGACCCTCCACAAATGAACTTAGGATGTTGCAAGTCACGTAATCGTTGAGTAATGTAGAAGCAGCACCGTCAAACATTGATGGCATAAGAGTATCAATGCAAGAGAAACTTGGCTTGGTTTATGAATGATCACCAAATGACGCCGTAGGCAATCTCTCAGGCCTTGCGGGTGAGCAAGTAATGTGCGCTCCAATTGCTTCACGACAGTGGTGGAAATGCTATTCATGGGAGCCTGCCTTAAAGGGGAAGGCATGTGATATCCATTCTAGAAGACATTTAGTTGTTCATTAAGGGAGTGATAGCTGACACTACGACTGTGATCACTATTAAGAACCTTCAACAGCAGTTGCGAAGGTTTAAAGGCATCAGCATATCTCGACACTGCCTATGTGCCTTTCTGAAAAATGATTTGGGCCTCACATACCACAAGGTCTACCCTATGACTCCCAATCACATTAAAATGGGGGCAAAGCTCCAGCGGTAGCTAGCTGCACATGCATTTGTCAATGCCTTGTGCGATGGGAAGTTGCTAATTAATGTGGACGAATCCATCATTCAATGCACTGACTCTCGTACTTACTCGTGGGCACCCCCAAATGTTCATACGATGAGATCCTCTTCTAAACGTATGAATAGAGTGACCGTCACGGCAGCTGCCACAAGTTCTGGCAACATGTACTTCAGCGTATCTCATGGCTATACTACTTCCTCCACGTTTGTTCACTTTATTGAGGGGCTAATTGATCACCTCGATACCCAAGACTCAAACTGGCGCAGTTCTACCATTGTCATGCTTGATAATGCGCCCTATCACAGAGCCTCCAACACCACTACAATGCTGCAGCGTTTAAGCGTTCCCGTATTATTCATGGGGCCTTATCAATTTGCAATGGCACCTGTAGAGTAGGTGTTTCGATAGATAAAGAGTACAGACCTCAACCCAGGCTAGTACCCAGTCTCCACAAAGTAAATTGCTCATCTCTTAAGCTTATTTAGAAAGCAGCTGACAGAATACATCAAGCACCTCGGGGCCAAGATTTCTCACATGGATATGCAGTGGCTCAGGAAGGGCTTCCTAGGGGCCCTGGTAGCTGCGCTGGATCACCTCAGCATGTAGAATGTCTGATGGGCATTGGTGGTTTTGGGACTTTCAATAATATATGTCTAGGTACAGCATGTCAACCCCACTAAAGATGCTCACTTATCTCGGCCCCTGGGACACTTATCTAAGTCGGAAACCCCATCTCCGTAGATATAAACATGGAGAATCGAGTGGTGCCCCTGGCTGCCCATCATGCGAAGATTTTTCCGTGACTTCGTCTGCAAAACTAATTCGTCAGAAATGCATATGTAAAAATACTTAAAGTAAGTATTAAAAATTAAAAAACAGCAATTGCATAATTAAAATTGGCTATTTAACGGCCTAATTATTTTATTTTCACACATTTATTAAAAATTTGATTAGTTTAAAAGCATGGCACCAAAACCCCAACCCAAGAAATAGAAGAAACCCAGAAAGCATGTGCTCACCTTGAAGAGAAAGAAGAAGCAGCAGCTCTACAACATTGCTGCCGTCCACGGTTCTAAGATGGAGGATGAAGTGATCAAGGTTCTCGTGAGCTGGGAGAACTGCAAAGATGAGGATCGTGACTGGATCCCAATTGAATATTGTGAAGGAAGCATCGCTTGGGACATGGTTGAAGACTACATCGATGCTAACAAGCCAGAACTACTCAAGACCGTGCAATGGAACAGATTCTACAAGGGTCGCAGCAAGCCCATTGGCCAGACCATCGTGCCTCAAGTACCAACTGTGATTGTGGAGGAAAGGAATCCAGTCCTAGAATAAGATCCTGCAAAACTCGTTCTCCCGGCCATCGCAAAGCTATCTCCTGAGCAAGTGGAGGCACTATTTAAAATCATGTAGAAATTGGCTTCCAATGAGTCTACTGACGAAACCTTAACTGAGGACTATACTGACCCTACTGATACTTCAGAGGGTCTCCTTGTAGAGCTCGAAGACTATTAGATAACTTACACAAACTTTGAGTATTGGAAGCAGTATGCTAAGAACTGCGGCTACAACGCCTTTGAAGATATTGACTATTCGAAGAAGAAGATTGAGACCAGAGAGGAATTCATGGAAAGAAGGATTGAGGAGGTGGCCACCTCGATGGACCAGATATCGTTGTATGACCCAGGCACTAAGCAACTTCCTAGGCAAGATGTGTTCAAGGAAGGGTTCTGGCACCCTGGTAAGTAAGATCAGTCACGCAACGCCTGTCTCATTCACGCAGTCAATATGATGGTGGGGGGGCCACTCTTTGATCAAGCCTTCAAGTTTACACAGCTCTATCTCTCGAGGACTCACATGTCAAAGCAAAGGAAACCCGAGATGGAGTGAGAGTATGGGTACTCCCTCAAGAACCTCAAGCACCTTATCTATGATCCATCGCAGAACAGCTGGCTCAGTCCTCATATGGTGGAAGTTATTACAGGAAAGGTAATGAGAAGTGTGAAAGCTCGCAAGCAAGGAGGGCTTATCACTTACCTGAACTCAGAAGATAATCATACTCGCTACTTCTTCCAGATGATGTCTTAAAGCACAGTGGTAAAGGATGGAAAGGAGGAGACAATCGAGGAACTTCACGCAGGCATCATTGTAAAATGGCAAGGTGTGTGGTACATCCTTGACAGTGCCGAAGAAGGTCCAATCGCACTGACAGAAGATAGCAAGTTGGAAGATGAATGGTTAGAAGGTGTCATGTATCTTGGCCTCAGTATCCTTGTTAAAGATAACCCTCCTAAAATAAAGTTAAAGGCATTCGCTAGAGAGTGGGAGTTGATTCTTGATGGATACATCATCATTGAGAATGAACACAACCAGAGACCATGCAAGAGCAAGAGAAATATGGAAAGAAAGTGCGATCGCAAGCAGCTCCACCGAGAGGGAAGTAAACTGTATCGCAACTCGTCAAATAAGTCTATGGAACCCAAGCCAAGATTATCACACAGTGAACAGCAGCTCGGCATGAGAAGTGACAGTCGCAAGGACATTGAGGCAAAGGCTGTCTGCAACATCAAAGGGCGGAGAGCCCGTGATGGGAAGAAAAAGAAAAACAAGGATGCCTAGATGACCACCATTACCAGGGAAGAGTCTGAGCTCGTTCAATCGCTCCTCAGCTCGTATGAAAGACTAAAACTGATAAATCTATACCGCTCTGAGCTCGCCTCGTACACTGAGCTACCAAGAATCAACGAGGTGATGAAGATCACCAGTGCACCCGTCATGCATGAGGAAGAGGCAATGATGGCCTGGCACTGGCAGGTGGCAGCCGCTTCACGCTCCGAGATCAGGCACTTCAAGGACGACATCGAAGAATCAATGAGGAAGGCAAACCCCGCCAAGTACAGGAAGACCTCCCCACAGTCAAGGATATTTGAGATCAAGGAGAAAATGAAGTATTTCGTTGAGACATCCGAGGACGCAATCATGAGCTACTTGAAGAAGATGTACAAGAGGTGCCCACACTTGCCCACGAAGGTGATGGAGAGCCTCATCAGTCAGTGTAACAGCGAAGAGGTGGATGACTTAGCCAAATGGTACAAGAAGGTGATCGCCGAGAGGGCAGATGAGTTGAGAAAGAAGGAATACTCAAAGGAGTACGTGGAGACCCGCGACTATCTAATCAACGACATTCTCGCCATGTTCGAGTTCTGAGATGACAAACTTACTAAGATGATAAAATAATTAAGTTGGATTTATATTTGATTTTCGTTTTCACTAATTTTTACATTATTTTATTATCTTAACTAGATCTGATTCAACATATAAATAATTTATTTTTAGATATTAATTAATTTTATATTCTTAGTATTTATCTTCTACAAAATATTTAAATTTTTACTTTATTAAATGCCATAATTTTGACAGAATAACAAAATATATTAATTTTCTACTTATAAGTACTAAGTCACTGGGTATTCAAGCAAAGGCTACAGTAATTAAATTAAGCTTGAAGAAAAAACTGTTATAATATCATGAATTTAATAAGAAAATAATATTTTTTAAAGAAGGAAATACTAGGTAACAATCAATTTTTAAGATTATCTACCTCGATTTATTTATTATTTATTTTTTAAGATAAAGCTTTAGTATTTTTCTCTTACTTTAAGTCAGATTATTTAATCACCAAAAATTGCTAATCGCATAGAGATTCCTTATAATCAATCGTTTATATTATATTGTATAAGAATGTAAAATAATAAAATACATTAGAGACTAATTAAATGTCAATAATGTCTAAGTTGTCTTATACCAATGATTTAACATATAATTATTATGCTTATTTGCTGATATTTACTAAAAATATCATAGATATATAATTTTTCAAATAAATTTAGAACACTTTTGAGTAGCTTAATCAATATTGCGTTTGAGGTTTCGCAAAACTTCCATTTATCTACATTCAATGATTTTAACACTTATTAATACCTTATAAATTATAATTTGCACATAGTATTTGTTATTAAAATCTGGGGAAATAAGTTCTTAAAGAGGATGATTTTTGTCAAAATTTTATGAAATTATTGTGTTGCTTTTTAATCTATTTCAAGACTCAATGAGATTTTCGAATTTAATACCAATTGCCAAGAAATATGGAATTATTAAAATTATCTCTAAATTTTAATCTATCTATATTTACAAAAATTTAAACTTCATTTTTTATTTCTTGATAAGGAATTAGCAGCTCAGTGATGATAATTGTGAACAAAAATTTGTTGAAAAAATTAGGAAAGGATATTAGTTAATAAGACATGAATTAATTCATCATTTCATTTTAAATGAATTAACTTATATTTATTATTTATTAACATGTTTAAAGCATAGATAACGTTAGATTTGACATAAATTTTGTTTAAAGATTCCCACTTTAAAGTCATATCAATTTTTTAATGCTTATTATAATCACATAAAAAGTAACATTTTAATGCTGTTGGAATTAATAAGAGTTACTATATGCTCTCGCATTCTTCTAGAAACCAGTTAATTTTTATTTTATTTAAATTATTCTCAATTACTAGTTTGTTTCCACCATTACTCTCTCCTTAACTCGTTAATCATCTTCAAAAAATTTAATAATATTGACTCAGTAAGTACTTAAAATAATCAATCGTTTAATAATAATAATTGAATGAAGTTCACTTAATTCTTGCTTAAACCTGAGAAAGTTTTCTTAATTACATAACTTGATGATTTTATAAGCTTGTATAGTCAAAGATTTTCCTAGGAAGTTTAATCAAAATTATATGATAAAGACTCACTATATTATATTATTCTTTATAATCTAAACATAAATGGATTAAGATTTTTAACAAAATTTAAGCTTTTCTTTATAGAAATATCAATTATCATATTATATTTTTAATAATAAATCAGATAGTGTTATTAACTTAAAATTAGTTTTTTTATTTATCTATTTTACATTATTATAAACTCGATTATTAAACATTAAATTAAGTTTTAATATAATGATGCTGAATTGAGAGAGATTTGTTTGTGTTATTTAGATCTTTCAAAATTATATTTATAGTAAATTGTTACTATTAAAGAATAACTAATGTCAAAGAGACTGTTAAATGATTTACATTAAAATATTATTGTTTTATAAAATAATCTTATTACTTTTACTTTTTAAATATTTTATTAAGCATATTGGCGGTAGTATTTTAGCTAATAAACTATATTATAATCTTTTATTATATTTGATTAAAATATTAATAAATTTAATATTCCAAAATTTATAATAAAGCTATTAGATAATATCGATAAAATACATAAAAAATAGGTAAATTTGTATAAGAGCAAATGAAGATTAGGAAACATTAAATATAACAGTCACGTTTTTAATAAATCGATAAATTAATATTAAAAAATGGTAATATTATTTTAGAAAGAATTATTGCTACAGCTAAAGACCAATTGGATAGATTACCTGAAGAACAGAAGGCAAAATATATCAGTAAGTTATCTATAAAAATAGTTCTTAAATATTATAAGTTCTAAATGCCAATAAAATTTATTTTCAGATGACATAAATATTTACATCGATGCCTTGAAGAAGAAGTAGACGATAATTGATTTGGAAATGAGAGGCTGAATAAGAGAGTATAGTGCGATTGTCGGTAACTTTAGATGGGACTTTTTTGTGGATGTAGAATTTGCTCTCCTTTCAACCCCTCTACCACAGATGCCACTAGATATTGACGCACCTTATATAATTGTTGATGTAGATATCACTCTCACAATGCACAGCTGATTAATAATAAGAAAACATAAATGCTGAAAGCTGAATGTGCAACTGGAGCAACCGACCTGCAAGAAGCAACAACTATCTCCTAATTTAAACTAAGAATTCAAAAATCAACTTTAAAAGTAATGAGCAGGAGTTTAGAAAGTGGCTAAAGGAACTCTCAAGTTATGTCATTATTGCAGATCCTCTATTCACTTACTATTCATTGCAAAATTTAATCGGAACTGGTAAAATTTCAGAAGTTTATCGAACCCTAGTTGTCAATGATTCCCTCCTTCATGAAAATGTCTAAGAAGTTGCAGTAAAGGCAGTGTATAAAGAGTCATTCGATAAAGACTTAATTCGCAGAGAGATCCATGCACTTAGAAGCCTCGCAGAATAGAAATACGTTGTCAAAATATATTAAGTATTTGACACCTCCATTTACACTCTCATTGTGATGGAATATTTTGAGGAAGGCGGTTCATATTAAATAATCCTTCAGTAAAATTTCATAGATGACGTTGAAGCAAGAAGTATAATGCAGTCGTGTATTATTGGGTCTGCAGTAAATGAACTTAAAATGGTATTTGCATAAAGCCATTAAAACAAGAAATCTCCTGGTCTTTTAAGATATCGGCTCAATAAGAATTAAAATAGCTGACCTAGGGTTAGTTGAAGAAATTAATTCTGAAAATCGGGTTGATATTATATCCCGTGCTCCAAGAATCATAGCACCTGAGATCTTAAAAGATGAAAAATACTCGGGAAAATGCGATATATATTTTCGGCAAGAATTGCAAACTTTAAAACGAGAGACAGTTCTCGATTTTTAAAAAATTTATGAATAATTGATTAGTAATAAATATTGTTTGAAATTTAAAAATCTTTAAATTAAACAAAGAATTGAATATGATTAATAAATTATATCTCATAAATCCTAATAAGCAACTTTAATTTATCGATATATTAAAAACGTGACTGTTATATTTAATGTTTCCTAATCTTCATTTGCTCTTATACCAATTTACCTATTTTTTTATGTATTTTATCGATATTAATAAACTATTCAAAACTTTTGACATGTAAAAAATTTGATTCAAGCTCGAAACAGCATATTATTAGTTCTAGTGCAACTTATTTTCAATATATTAGTAATTAAATATTTAAACTTCCTTATTATACTTATTTTTTCATTCAAATTTTTGAAATAATTATTTCAGTTAAATTGCATTCAAAATTTAGATAGTAAGAGATAATAAGAGCAGGAAGAAATTTTCTATAGTTATTAATGATTCTTTTTTAAAAAAACGATAGGCTTATAGCAATTATTGCCTTCTAATTTAGAGCTATTAAAAAATTAACTCGTATAAATTATCCTCAAAGAAAGAATTAGAAATTAATATAACTAGTTCTCCAAAAATTGTTGAATGTATCTTCTAACTTAACAAATTTAGTCATAACTTCACAATAAGAGCTGTAATATTTTGAAAGTTGGTGGACTTTATGGGGGAGCTATTTCTAATTCACCAAGTTCATTGATGTTAAGAAAGCCAATCATTCTACCAAGAATATTAAAGATGGATTTTTAAAAATATTTGGCGGTAAAAATCATTCTTGCCTGCTCGTATTATTTATTTAGAGCAAAACATAAAAAGATTGTCTTGATATTTAAATTGATTTTAAGTAATCATTTATATTTAATACATAACTTTAAGCAAATATGATTCATGATTTTGTATTTATTAGAGGCCTGAAAACTAATTCTTATTGTTAAAAATCTTATTTATATATTATAATAGTTTTTAACTCTTTACTAGTGATAATGTTTTACTATAAAAAGAAGATTTATATATATATATTTTATAATTTCAAGGCTTATGCTAAAATAGGTTAGTTAGAGATGATAAAGAGAGTTCTTATTGAGGTAGGTAATCTTCAAATTATTTAATAATAAATTAATATTTTTAAAAACATTACGAAACTCATACATCCAAAATATACTTTTTAATTTATGATATAGATTTATTTCATTTAACTTACCAAACATTATCCCTTTAACAATAATTAAAACATGCTATCTATTAAGGATAAATAATGTAATTTTTCAAAGTTAATTGACACTCTTAAGTTAGAAAGCATCAAATTATATTTTAAGCAATTATAAACTCAAAATGTTTCATGAATTAATTTAAGTTTGGTGAAAGTAAAAAGGCAAGATATATATATAAAATGAATTCCAATAGGATTTATTTTTAATTTAATATCTTTATAAAAGATGATAACTTTTATAATTATTGTATTATTATTATCTTCACTTTATATTATTTAAAAATAAATTCAATTTATTTAGATAAATTTAATAGTCATTTACTAAAATCCTTGTGTTATCACAAAGTTATTAGAACTTGTGTTATATTTGAAATTCAGATTTTGCTTTTATTTCTTGAATGAAGCTTGATGTTCATATAATAATAAATATAAAGTTTAAATAATAAATAATTCAAACAAGATATCTTGTTTAAAAGCTGAATTTCTAGGTTAAGTGTGAGAGTCAGCAGCTGACGATGAAAATATTCATTAATCAAGAAATAAAAGACTCTCAGAAATTTAAAAGGCAGATTATTTTACAATAACTTTTAAGGCATTTATAGATATTATTAGTTAAATTAATTTATTGAATTTCTAAATATAATTCATCAACATAACTCCTCAAGTCTTTCTTGCTACAAAAATGTTGAAAATCTCATTTTATATACGTATCTTTACTGTAATTAATTTGAAATTTTTAACATAAAACTAAAAAGATTATCTGCAGTTTCCAATCAAACATTGTTGATTCTACAATAATTTAAGCAATAAGAAGATGAGAGGAATGCAGCTCTCTAAAATTATAATTTACTATAATTTAGCAAGCAGAGAGGATTACTATTTTTATAGCAAGAATGATTCATTTCAATCAAATTTATTAATAATTATATTGGCACACTTAAATTAATATAATATGTGTAACAGTATATAACCATGAAAATATATAGAAATGATAATAATAATTATAAAAACAACATTTTATCATACAAACATTTTGGTCTTTATAATTTAATACAAATTTATTATCAAAAATTAATAAGATCTATATTTGCTAATAATTTATATTCCAAAATCATTAACTAGGCAGTTTATTCTCATCATTTTTTAAAAAATAAATAATTGTAAATGATGTTTAATTTTAAATTATTGCTGCACTATAGTATTTTCCTCTATGTAAGTCTTAAAAATTAATAGTATAAAAAAAAGTGGATGAAAGTAAAATAAATAAAAATGTAATTCATTAGTCATTTAGTTCGTTAATATATTAAAAATTAGCGTACATTTAATACAGTAAATTTTTCTTTCTTATCTTTATTTTTTTCTTAGAAATTTTCAAAAAGTTTCCTATCTTGTGTAGTTTTCTTCGTTTACCACTCCTTAACCCTGATCATCTCGCTGATATCGCATTCCCTCGATGAGGCTGATGAGGTTCGTCTTTGGGTTGAGCGGGTGGTGATAGTGCAGTCTTTTGATGTATTTCATGATTTCATATATAATGTAGTCTATTAGGAGCTCAAACCTCTCTACAATCCCTGTTATTAAAGACATCTTTTATCTCGCTGCATAAGCTCCGAGATCCTTCTGAATAATTCATTATAAAATCTCCTCGTTAAGCTTAGTAATGATACATATATGGTCACTTCACCACCTCCTTCTCCATTAGGGTATTGATCACAGTATCAAGAACCATCATCTTTCTCACTGATCTCTAACTTTAAAATTCCAGTACATTCATAATTCAGTATTGCAAACGAAGTTTCGAGCCAAACTCAAAATATCGAATTGATCTGTGTACAACTAGATTCAGCACGGAAAAATCTCTGAGAGAGGAATGTCAGAGACAGACAAGTATCATAGGAGCTGAGATAATGAAGCATCTTTTCTTATTGACTTACTCTGTTTTCTTTGACTAGGTGGCTTTCTCATTTCTTAATCTTGGGATAATCTCTGATTGCTATATTCTCAAATGTAATTTGCATTGCATGTCTGCTTAATGAAACTTCCCTCAATGCTAGAGATGTGGCCTTATCAGTTTCAAATTATTATGACCTTGCTTACATTGATGATAGATTACTTTCTCTTAATGCTACGATCAATTCCTGAAGCTGTCTACTTCGAGCTCTAGATTCGTTAGCTTCTCATTATCTCGAAAGATTTAAGAAATATGAATTACCAATTAATTTCATATATATAAAATTACTAGTAGATATCAAGCGATTGGCCACTTAATAAAATTTGAAGATGAAAAAAAAGAAATATTTCTTATATTTTTATTTTAGAAGCACTGATCAGCAGGAGAATTGGAGTCAGTCGGCAGAGAATCCATAAGATATTGAAAAGAATTGAAAAATGGAATCAGAAAATAGCAAAATGGATCTAAGAATGAAGGTAAGTATGCAGAGAAGTGCTGAATCAATATATTAATTTTTTTTTAAACATTCAAATAAGCTGATCAAATTTAAATATAAAATTAATTGTTTTACTTTTATTTTCAATAGTTATTAGAATATAGATTAAATTAATTTGACAATTTCAGTTGAATTTTCAGATTAATAGTCTTTTAAAATAAAAGTTGATTGGTCTTTATGAGATTCATCAGCTATTCAATATTTTGAATTATTTCACGAGAAAATAAAATTAGAATTTGTATTAATTATAATATAAGGTAACCGAATACTAAATATTAGTCGGCTATTAAATTCTAATAGTAATTATAATATGATGAGAAAAATCTTTTAATTTTTTAAGGATTAAGACTTTATAAGCAGGTACCAACTCTTCGATTAAAATATCAATCCTTATTGTATCTTGTTGGAATCATAAGAAGCTGCTAGAACTTAAATTATTAAAGCAATAGAATAATAATTAGTTCTGAGAGGAGGTTAAGTTTAACAAGATCAAAACTGAAGCCTAAAATGATATCAGATTTACTTTCTTCTTCACTTGATAATGCAATCTAATATTGCTCAAATCATTTTAAATCGGTATTTATTTTTTTATGGACTCTTATTTTTATTTAATATTACTCAGATTATTTTTTTAAAAAATTACGAATATTCTAATTCTTCACTAAGTAAATTTTAATTAAGTTAATAAAAGCCAAATATAATTTCTTAAGAAAATTAATATTATACGCTAAACTCAAGAGAAGTTACTTTTAATTTTAAAAGCAAAATATGCTAAATATTCCCAAGAGCATTTAGCTTCATTAATTGGCATAATTAGTGGTAATTAAATTAAATAATAAAATAAATTTTTGAAAAATAATTTATTGTTTAAAGATTATTTATGCTTTAATAGAATTTTAAATGAACGTTATTAATAGAAATGGATGAGATGTCATTTTGAAATCCTATTTATTATTGTTAATATATAGTTTATGCTCAGGTAAAATATAAGAAATTATTAATAAATATGAACCAAAAGATATCTTAAAATTTTATCTTAGTATCGTCGACTATTGATCTAAAAATTGTTCATAAATATTATATTGGACTTTTAGTTTAATAAGGAAGTTAAAATATTTAAGAAATTAATAAGTATTGGCATTTTACAAATAATATCTGGATAAATTGATCTTTAAAATTTATAATAAAAATAAATCGATAATTGTGGAAAGAGTTTTTGGAGCAGAGAAAATTATTAACTGTAATGTAGATGAATGCTTAATTAGTCTGATATTAAAGAGATAAGTTAACCTTATTTATTGGAGATTTTATGTAAATGCTAAATGGTTGCTGTATGCTGGATTTTCTTTAGGCATTTAAAATTGTTTTTAGCCTGCATAAGCAACTTAATTGGTGGAGGAGTCATAATAAAATTGAGAATGCAGCTAGATTACTAAATGATAATTTTATCTATTAATGATTTTATTAACATTATCAAAAAGTTATGATTATACTATTTATGATTTCTCCATTTAAAGAAATTAAATGTGTTTAAATCCTTGATAAACAGTTAACTATGATTTAAATTGAAGATTTATATGCCCATATAACATTTATTTTTATAATTTAAGATCTTACCTTTTGCTTAAAAAATAGAGAATTGCTTCCAAATTTTTAGAAGAGCTTGACGTAAAAAAAAGAAACAAATTATTTGAAAAAGCGAATTTAAAATTATTTAGGATTTATTATTTGAAAGAAAAATATAATTTTATATGAATAAAACTAATATTAAATCTTAAAATTAACTTCATTACATATATAATTCGCCATTTCCATCAGTTATTGTTTTAGTATAAAAAAATGTAATTATTTATTTTAGTCTTGTAAATGAAAATATCGACGTAGTTAGATGTTAAAGGCTCAAAGGAAAAACAGCTCCATTACTGTAAGAAATTTAAGATCGTTAGGAAATTCCAAAATATAAGACAATAATTGAAATAGTAGGAATATATTATTAGGAGAAACTTAATTAAATTATTGATTATAAAACAGATGAAGACAACTACTATTTCCAAATCACTCAAAACTGGACTTTGATATTTTAATCTTTTCTTATTCAATAAGAGAAGTGATAGATTTATTTTAATATAATTCCTAGAATAAGTATTTGAGGATTTCAATTTGAGTAATAAGGTAAATTTACTGTAGCAATTATGATCACAGTCTCATTTTAAATTCTCAAACTAGCAGGATTAAATAGCAGGTAAATTAATATAGAAGAATAATTAACTACAGAATGAATATATCCTGTTAAATCTGATTTAGATTTTAATCAGAGCGACTATTAATACGATTTTCCGCTACTTACTAATGAATTCTCTTCTCAATATAAATTTTGCTGATACTTTGTCTCTTCCTCTACTTGTCCCCCTACATTTTATTCCTTTTATACTGTATTTCTGTGTTTGCTCACGAATGCTTAGATCTTAATTTTAAATTTGGGTTGAACTCCTACAATTTGTTATGCCTCTCTCAGGTTTTGAGTTGGTATATGTCTTACTCTTTAAAATTGTTATTCAGCTCTTTGAGAGCTTTCCTCGAAGAGTTCATAGACATTTTCTAATTCTTTTGCCATTAGTTCATTAAGGCAAGATATTCCTATCTATCTTCATACTAACCGTGGTTAACTAATTCTGTTTCATCTCTATTTCAACATATTTATAGATCGTTACACTCTTCTTTTCTATAAATCAAGATATTTTTGTATAAATTGAAAAGAAAAACTAAAATGAATAAACAATAGTAACAATAACAATAATTTTAAAATGAGAATTCTGTAACAAAGTGTTGCCATTCTTCTGTTCTCCTTCCTATTTACAACCATCTTTCCAATTGTAAATTCTTCTGCTTTTATTTTGGTCTTCAGCAGAGTCTAATTCACATATACATCTCAATCAATCTCGATAACACCCCTGTAAATAAAACTATTAGATATTTATTTTTAATTACATTTTTAATGAATGACCGGCACCTTCAGATCAGACATTTTTATAATTCTCATTTTGATTGATTAATTAATTCACTCAGTCAATTCACTTAAATAAAAAAGATCTTTAATTTATGCACTTATAGCTCTTTGATTAATTATATATAATAAGTAATTGATTATATAGTTATAAAACTTAATAAATTAATAAGTATTCTTAGTAAATTGACTAAGGCGGAGACTTTAAACGCTAAAAATTTAAGTTACAAAAATTATCTTAAATATATTATGATAGTCCTGTCTGTTAAGTCGGAATAGAGAGGGAGGATAATAAGATTTATAAATGAAGATGATGAAGATGAAGATGAAGATGACTAAGATGAGGATGAAACGATTTTCAATTTTATATATATATTCCTTTACTTTTTTAAATAATGTATGCTATTAATGCTAATTTAATGATTACAATCATATATAGTTTTACATATTATTTTACATAATTGCTATACCTTATTTTCTAATCTATATTTTGTTATACCTGGCCTCTTGATTTAATATAAAGTAGTATCTTATTTGGTTAATTAATGGTAAAATATTTGGAAGATTCTTTTTTTTCCCAAGTTCTAATGCTAAGTAATTTGCGATAAAAATAGAGATTTTCCCATAATCTTTAGGTTTTAACACCTAATATTCTTTAAATTCCTGCTTGCTATCAATATTCCAACGTTAATCCTACTGTCTCATTGACCATTACGTTTATTTGTTTAACTTATTTTTGTTCCTCTGTCTTGCTATCAACTATTATCCTTGTTTAACACACATTCTACCGCTTAGAGTTCCTTAAGATTGTCCAATTTGCCAATTCTTCATTTTGCCCTGGCAACTTGATGGAATGATGAAATATTTAATTTATAGATTATTATTTTAGCTTGAGGGATTTATAAAATAATTAAAAACAAATAACTGATAAGGTAGAATTTTTTAAAAATAAATCGAAATTTAAATGCAAGTTAATATTGTTCTATTTTATATCATAGCTCATCTTCAGAGGACACCCACCTTGTCTAAGTTTGTTTTTTTCCAAGTAAATAGTTCTATATACCATCATCAAGGCAAAGCTTCTCCAATATATACTTTATAGCTTCTAGTTTTTCAGAGTTTGGTCCTGGAATTGCTTCAATAATGTCGTAAGCGGAGAAGGCTTTCATATTAGCTGGTAAGTTTCCTTTCAGTTCTATAAGACAAATTCTTTACTATATCTTAAATATAAACCTGACTTCTTTTTACATTTCTAATGTTGTCCTTATCCAGAAAATGCTATCAACGATTATAATTTATAGTTATTGATAAAATACTGAACTTGCCTATATCCCTTAAGAAGCATAAAAGCATTTGCATTCACAAACTTCTGAGCAACAGTTTACTTTAATAAATATCCTTCATCTTACAGATCTTCCAAATCCAAAATATATAATTTCTCTTTAGATAGCGTGTTATAAGAATAAAGTCTTGCCCTGACTCAAAACCCCAAAACCCCTTAGTGAGGTTTATAAGTGCTTTGATTTGTAGGGTATAGTTGGGATCTTATTGGGGTTAGTAGAGAAATTAGGCCAATTTGCAAAATGAGAAATAGAAATTAGCGAAATTTAGGGTCTATTTATGATGAGTAATATTTAGATTTACTGCTTAAGCTTAGGTATTGTACGAGTATTAATAAAGACTAAGTCAAACCAGTACTGAATTATGCAGCTATAGCATAACTCTTACACAAGATTGCCTCAACTGTAGGTACCACTGCATGTTAGCTGTTTAGCATTTTAATTCTGGTACTTGAAAACATCCAGCAAGAAAATAAAAGTTCACTCAGACTTATATTGACTACCTCTGTGACTCTAAGACTCTTAAGTATTGGGCACACTTCCCACTAGACTAGCGAGTTGTGATGCTTCATCGAAAGTTTCCTGACATTCGCATCTCTCCATAGACTATCGCAAATATTTATAGAAGGAATGGCATTACTTTCAAGACTGTTAACAGAGTCAAGAGAGTGAAAAGTTCAAAAATGGTTCAAAATCTAATTGGTACCAGTACCAACCCAATTTATACTTGGTTGGTACAAAATCAGAATTATTAAGCATGAAATTAGAAAAATAATAGTTATAAACTAATCATAAATATGATCTTTAACACCTGAAAAACAGTTATTTTTGCTGCAGTATCAATTCCTATACAGAGTTACAATAACTAGAAAAATTATTAGAGCTTAATAATAGAAATGAAAATTTGAATTTAAACATGCCGGCTAACTTAAATAGTATGGCAGTTTCTTTTGGATTAGGATAATCATAGCTCATTTTGGGCCCTCAAGAAACCAGAGGTAATCAATTAAAGCCATTATCATTGGCATTTTTATTTATTTATATAATTAAAATTAATTTAAATAATATATTAAATTCAATCTTGTTCAAATCCTTTAGTGATAAATTTATGTTTTTTATATAAAAAGTCCATTATTCTTGGCGTCGGCAAATTTTAAAATTTGCGACGGTTGCTGGCGATTTTTAAATTATTTAATTTAATACATGAATTAATAAATTAATTAAACTTAAATTCATGATTCAAAAACATATTGATATCTGTAAATCCTTTTAGATTTATACTTATCTTTAAGGAATTACAAAAGCACCCTTTAGATATTCTAAAATAATATTTTTACGGAAGTTTTAACTTAGTTTTATTCTATTTTTAGTTTTCAAAATTCAACATAGATTTATATAGATTTATAAGGATTTCTAATAGTTAAAAGGGATTTTGAATCCTAAATTTACTTTAAACTGATAGATAAGTTTTTAATATGTTATTTAAAATAATGAAATTACCAGCAACCGTCGTCAAATTTTAAAATTTGCCGACGCCTATACTAAATAATTATATTAATTTTATATTAAGATTAGTAGATTTATAGATTAAGTATAACTAATCACAAAGTTTTAGATATATTAGCTTAAACTATATATAATTTGAAAAATGCAAAAAGTCATGGTTCTTATTGATTTATATTGAAAAGGAGGTTGAGCTAAGAGCTCTAGAGTTTGAAGCAGAGGTCTTTCATTGAAGTTTAAAACAAGAAATAGTGTGTAGAGGTTGGAGTTTAAGCATAAGTTGAATTGATTGAGGAAGAAAAGGGACAGCAACCAATAGAAAAAATTAAAACATTTTAATGTGAAGACTGCTAAATTTTTTTCCCAGCTGAGTCTAGCTTGAAGAGTCACATCAAAGAGATTCACTTTAGTAGAGCTAAGATCTACTTTAAGTTTGATAAAGTGGATGGTAGGTATTAGTGTACAACATGCATGAAGTCTTATACTCACTCATTCAGCCAAAGTAAAGAGGCATATGCAAAAGCAACACTTAAGCGAATTCCTGATTAAAGATGAAGAAACTTTAAAGCTTATACTTGTTAAAAGAAAAAATAACTCTCTTGAGTCATAAAGATAACAGGTAGAGACACTCAAGAGACTGAAGCTTTTTGAATCAATGAATGAGCCAGCAAACGGTACTCTTATAGCATGTCTTTAAGAAAGAGCTATGTATATACCTGCATTGAATGCAACTGATATTGACAGCTGTAATGAAAACTACTTGCATTTTGGCATGTCAAACAAGGTTAAACTTATAATGGTTGATGAGTTTGCTTACAAAGTATATCCTTTCAAGTATCTCATTAAAAACGAGCAGTATCATAATGAATTTGCAAATGAATAAATAATCCTGAGAGAGGCTTAGAAAAAATAGTTTAAAATCTTACTTAGATTCGATGGAGTTATTCTTGGGCATGGTTTTGTTGCATTAAGACTGAAAAATTTTGAAATGACTTTGAGAGAGTATCTCTATCAAAATAGATGCCCAAAAGATTTAAATGAAATACTGTCAGAAATGATTAAGGGTGTATAAGAGCTCCATGAACTTGGTTATGGGCATTGAGATTTAAAGCCTGAAAATGTAACGATAAATCTATGTCCATTAGATATAGTAGCATTGATTTCAATAGAGCGATAAGATAAGAGATAGTAACTTTGGCTAAGGTACTTGGCACACCAGGATACTTTACAATAAGAGAGAAGTGGACTAATGGCTCTGTTTAGTGGGATGCTTGAGCGGTAGCTGCAATAATCTTAGAGTGCAATATGGAAAGTATGTCTTACTTTGGAACAAAGCACGAGAAATAATCAATAAGTTTGGCTTCTAAACATATATAACAGGAAGAAGTCTGCAATGAATTAAGAAGCTTGTAGAGATAATAATTGTAAGAGCTCTAGCTTATCCAAGATAATCATTAGAAGACATACATGAACCACTACATAGAGCTAGATTCAAGATAAACCATAAAGATAAACAGATAAAATTTGTTTAAATTAAGCAAGCTAATATTCATTAAATAATCATTAAATTAACATAAAATCTTCATTTTGTCTACTAACCCCAATAAGATCCCAATTATACACATACAAATCAAAGCACTTATAAACCTCATTAAGGGGTTTTGGGGTTTTTTGACTCTAAGTGGTTTATATAGCCTACATATTAATAAATTTATGCCAATATTAATTTAACTTATAATTAATCGTTTTTTTTACTCCTAACCTCCATAGTTAACAGATTAGCAGGTTCTAAGTTACTATGATTTATTTAAAATTAATTAAAATTAATACAAATTATGTAAGTTACCATGAACAAACCAAGAAATAATAATTATTAATACAAAATTTGATATCTTAAAATAAGAACAAATTCTGTATAATATTATTATATTTTCTATAGCAATAAATTAATGAACATACTCACAACCATGGATTTTATAAGCAAAATGCTTTTTTGGTGAGAAAATTATAAATGCTATTATTGCCAACATATAATATTATTGATTAAACATATTCTCAATTAGAGTTATAAGAGTATACAAATTTTATTCTCACTCAATATGAATAATTTAATCTGAATATACCTCATTTTAATAAATAAATTGAGTTATTAATCATTAATTTAAAAGTTTTATCTCAATTTCTGATATGAATTTAAATTTTGATTTTTAAAAAGAAACAATATGTTTAAAGAATTTTTAAAATTGTATCAAAATTTGTATTCAATCTTTGAAAATATTTATGTTTTGCCAAGCATAACTTTTACTAACTATTAACTTGTTATAATTATTTAAATGCTTGATATATGATTATTGTTATCACAAAGCTAAATTAAATATAATTATTATTATTTTAAAATATGACTGATTTGGGGTTATAAATTATAATTAAATTAAAAATTAATTAATTTCGTGGCAGTTAAAATTGAAAAAATATGAAGATATTGAGCTTGTTCTATAGAGATTTAAAAATATATAGACTTTGTTATTGGCTGTACTATTTTATTTATCGTATAAGCGAAATAAATCCACTTTAATTGGATGGCATAATTTACTGAGTTTGAGCGTTCAATTAAATTGGAGTTATCACGCTCATACGATACGATAAAATAGTACAGCCAATAACACAGTTCAGATATTTTTAGATTCTCTATAGAAAAAGCCTAAAATTTTCATATTTAGACAACTTTAACTGCAATGAATTTAATTCTGTTTTTAATTTAATTATAATTAATTTTCCCAAATCATTTATACTTTTTAATAATAATAATAATTATATAGGAAATATTTAATCATCGTTAAGAAATAATAGAAAAATTAATTTAAAAATCACTTACATGATTACTTTAAAGCTGCTTCAAATATCAATAATAAATCAAAATCATGATAAAAAGAGCTAACTATAAAACTAGAGGTCAAGGAATTTTATCCAACTCGCTCTAATAAATAATTTTTTTAAGTAAATTATATAAAATACATGTTAAATAGTAGAAGTCGTTGAAGATAATGATGATATTAGTAAATGTGAAACTTAAATGCTCTTTTTTTGCAGAACCAATAATAAAATGTGCACTGCTAAATAGGACGATAATGCCACATTTACCATTAATACAAAACAAAAGGGCATTTGCTGGTTGTTGTTCTTTCTTGTTTGACTTGGTCTTTGAACAGATATTAATTACAATTCAAGATATTCAAAATTAATTAAAATTTTTCCCTTACTCCAGTAGAAGCCTTTCAGCTTTCCTCATCTTCTAATATAAAAATTAGGAAACAAAATATCCTTATAATTAATTTAATCTGATTCTAAAAAGTATTAGAAATTGTTCTATCTTATAAATGAATTGGGTTCTTTTCATAAATCATGAATCAAAATTCTCTAAACACATCCTCAAAATCTTTATAGATTAAAGATAGATTCTTCCAAATTTCATATTAAATATCTAATAAAGTCAATCGAAACGTTTTTCAAATGCTGTAGTTGAAGGATCAAGATAATTCTAGATTACTTTGAAAGTGATGATTTTATTGACAGGAGTTGAGAATGGTTTTTTGATTTAGACTATGAATAAATCTAAAATAAAGTTTATTTACCATAAATATAACTAAATGGAATAAAACTAAAATATTATTAATTCTAAACTAAATTAGAAAGTTAAAGCTAAATAGTGAGGGAATAAGGGTCTGAGTTTACTACGCTTCTAATCGAGCTTTCTACTACAATACTGCCTTCTTAGAGTAGGGATAAGGTTGCCAGTCTAACACATAATGATTCTGTAGCTTGATTCAACCGATGAGTTTCTACATTCTTTAAGTGGTATGCACAGAACAACTTCCTTGCATAAATGAGCAACTTGAATTTAGTTTGATTTCCTTGCTTAGATGAACAACTTGGCTTGGGTTTATTTTTCTAGGTAAACAAGAGCAAATAAAAGTGATATTCAGCAATTAATAGTGAATTGACGAAACAAAAGAAGCTAACGATAAGATATTATCTTCTCCTCGTATAAAGCGACAACTTTGACTGAACAGGGATTAGGTCCTTATAAACGGTAGAAACGAATAATTTCTTAAATGCGAGTCTCGGTAGATGCTTACTTCCGCAGTTCAGTGCCTGAAATTAATAAAATCGGCCTGATTGCATCTAGATTAAGAGGTAGGTGATACCAGTGAAAACCAATTCTGAAAAGTTTTCTGCCCTTCATTATTCTAATTCATGAATCACGATTACCACGCTCCTAATTTTGAAATACACTACTATCAAATTTATGGATTTATTTAATATTGATATTTTAAAATTAATTTGAGATCGCTCTTTTAAATATTAATTCTTATTTTTAATTAAATAATATGATAAAAGTAATTCAATATTTAAACTGTTATAAATTTCAATAAAGTTTGAACTCTAAAATATATTAATCTGCTAGGCAATCAAATATTTTACTCTCAACTTCTATCATTTCTTTATATATTTTTATGAAATAATCATTTTAAATTTTAAGGAGCATTTTTATTTTATTCTAAATATCAATCACTTAATTAATTCTAATTTTATCAAAGTTAACAGATTATAATTTATCAAAGTAATATATTATAATTATGGGTGTGCATCATTTTCACAAATTTAAGCACTTGTAATTAATTTTATTTTGTAAAACTCACATTTATATTTTCCATTTATGTGATAAAATTTATGAATCAAATTTTATTTTAATTTTTGCATAGTAAAATCTCTAAATTCACATACTCTAACTAATAATTTGATGTTTATAAAACTGAGAGTATCTCAACTCAACATTGATTCGTTATTATTTAACCTTTACACTGTTTTTCTCATTAGTACTGAGTTGAGATCACTAAGCTATTATTTTCAAAATCTCTTCAAATAAATATTATTATTTAACTATTAATAAGTATTATTCCATTTATCGACGATTTAAACTAAAATTTTGATATTTTTATTATAATCATTTTGAGATCTACCTTAAATTTTTTATTCATTGTGATTTTCTGTTTAATTTCAAAAATAAGCTCAACTATAAATAATATAGCTGAAATATCGATTATGAGTTTGTATGAGCATATTTAAAATAAAATCTGTATTTAAACTGTAATATTAAGCGATCATATGATAAAACATGTAGACTTTAATCTTTAATAATAGAATTCAATTCTTAAGTGGATTAAGATAGTTATAATATCTTATTTGAGGTTATGTATTATAATTTGCATAAAAGTAGCCATTAAGTGTTCACAAAATTTAAGTATTTTCTAATTTAAAATTTTTATCAGTTTTTATAATTATTATCATAAATGAATTAATAATAATAATAAGATTCCTATGCAAGCTATGATCTGCTTTAATTACCATTGAAGCAACATAGATTGATTTTGAGTGAAGCATCTGTCATTACTTCTACTTCTTTTTGCAATAATAAATGTTTAATTTCAGGAAGATCTGAATAAAATTTATGACAAAGATTATAGTACCTCTATAGGCATGATAAATGATTGGCAATTTCAATATAAATCTTTAATTTTTTCCTGCAAAATTATTTTATAATGTTAATTGAATTAATTTTACTAATTTTACATTAAAATCTATTAAAATAATTTCTAATTATGAAAGTTGTTGTTTATATATCATCATTAGAATTAGTAGATACTTTCCATTATTGACATGATTGATTTATATTTTTTAAAAGTAGTAGAATTTACTCAGCATATTACTATAATTTTATTGTCTTCGAGGCAAAAGACCATTTAATTGGGCATAGCCCTTAAGTTTAGTTTTCATTTATTCATTAATATATTTTATTATATTCTATTCAAGTTTATACTTATTATTATCAAAATTACTCCACTTTTAATGCAATTTAATCAATAATTACATAGTTGCCATATTTGGCATCACGCTACTTGGTTAATTCAGTTTATTGAGATAATTTATTGTAAAATTTGACCACACAAGTAGCATCTTTTTAATATAATAATTGTACTTTTAATTGTTAAAAATATTTTACCTATTTATTATATTTAAATTCTGTTTATTTATATATTTTAATGTAATATTAAGCAAAATATCTGATACGTATTAATAGTTGGGAAAAGCATTAAAATTTTATTCACAAAATTTCTTGCTCAATATCTAAATAAAATTCCAAAGATATTTAAATTAACATTTAAATTTTATTTTAAACAATCTTTTTAAAATATATATCTATAAATTATTAAATTAAAAAGTTAATAGATGGCACGAGGCTTTTTGTCACAAAACTTCTAAATTTAATATCAGAGTGCCTACTCTGTCATGGAAGCGCAAAATTTGCTAGATTTGTCTCCTATACTTATTCCGGAGGTTGAACCCAACTGGCTGAAGTCAGTTCTTCAATCTGAAATCTCTGAGGTTGGCTCTCAGAATCCCAATACATTGGAGTCACCGGACCCATCGTAGATCCATACTACCTAGTAGCCTCCTATTTAGTAACCAGACCTATCTTCAGAATAATATACCGACCTACTTCTAGAACAGAATAGTATACCGATCACTGGCAACGAAAATATCTAAGCCCTTAGGTAAAACACTAACCCTACTAGATTAGACAAGATGGTCATTCTTGGATCTCACCTAATCCAACCTTACTACCTCTGGTGGAAAAGAACTAAGATAAAAATTTCCAGGGGTACTCCTTAAGGTGGAAAACTTTCGCCACTCTTTTTCGTTCTAGTACTAGATACTGCCCTTAAAATTTTTGAGATTAAGTACAACTTTCCTATACTTAAACACATTAAGATCTATGCTGATGACATGGTCATCATATTCCAAACAGATCACGACATTCCTCTCATAAAATAACAGCTAAGAGAACATCTCTTTTCATTTGGGCTCATTATCAACGATGCTAAATGTGCTGAAATCAACAAAGGCTAGTTCGAATTTGACCTTAAAGCTCAAACACACTTCAAATACTTAGGAGTTGAGATTCACAAAGACCCTGTCAAAAACTTCCAATCTTTACTCAAGGAAATTCAGGATGAACTCAGAAACACCTATATAAGACTCTTTAAAGGCGACTAAGCCCTCTATTGTAGAATCTACCAACAATACATTTACTCTAAATTCTAATTCAAACTCTGCCCACTCTTACTAACACTCAAGAATGAAGACTTCTTCAAAGTAATTGACATCCTTAAAAGAAAACTTGTCAGCTTCACTATAAAGGTCGATCCAATCCTCAAAATGTTCTTCAGTAACTAACTGAGGACCTTTGATTCCTCCCCCTTCAATATGGAACTCTACATAGCTCACAAGGTTGGATCGAAATACAAAATAGAAGAAATCTAAAACTACTAGTTCTAAAACTTAGAAAGACTAGCGATAGAAAAGATGCAGAGGATTCTTTCGAATCTTCAAATGTACGCGGGAATTGGTCAAAACGATCACCATATATCTAGGTAAGAATACTTCCTAAAACTTCCCCTAAAATACATTCCTAACACACTAGCAGTGGCCCTACAAATCGGCCCCAAGTTCTTTGGAAAAAACTTCAGATGTTCAGTTTGCAAAGCCATATAAACAAGACTTTGCTATACCCATCATCTACCTACTTTTCGAGATGAAGTTTCTGCCACGATACGAGAACTTATCTAACTCATGAAAGAGAGAGAAGAACTCTTGCACGAAGACGATAACGAATACCATGAGACAATGGAGACATGCCAAGAACAATTAAGATTTATTAAAAACAAACTTAAAGCTTCCGAAACTAGGATCAAAAGTCATCTTTGGTAAACATACCAAGACCTGACAACAAAAAGGGACTCAGTCCCTTCATAATGATATGCTCAGGGGGTCTTGTACCCTCGATGCGAGTTAATTATTATTATTATTATTATTATTATATATATATATATCTATTAATGCTAAATATCTATTCATTTTTATAATTAGCATTTATTAATAATATATATGTTAAATAAATTAAAGTTCCTTTTAATTAGAAAGATCAGAATATTAAAATATATCGAAAATGATATGTTAAACATAATTTATCAATTAAGCATTTGGATTATTTCTACAATAATTTAGATATCACATATCTTAGTGATTCTTGATGATCATACCCACTAATGAGTAATTTTATAAGATAAACTTACTAGCAGAATATTGGGAATTTACCTAATCTAGAATCGATTTAAGAATATGCCTCTTTTACTCTTCTTGGAAAGATTAATAAATAAACTGCTAAACTTACAGAACTTTCAAGCTTTTCATTTGATTTATAGATTTGATATTTTCGATTGTATTAAAATAAACAGTTGTTTGTATTAATCTATTGTATAATGCTATATCTTTAAATTCATAATAAAATAATCAGGATTATAAATTTGTTTATTTTAAATGTGATAATTTGAGTGCAGGTTCCCTGATTTAAGACTTTAAAGCGTGAATATAACTTCACTTAAAGAACGGTGTGAAATTATTCTATAAGGATTCCTTTTAAATTTAAAATTCATAAAGATAATATACATACTATTTTTTTACAATCTGAGATTCTTATTAAAAATTAAAAAAATCAAAATCTTAACAAAAATAGTTTCACCTTTCCAATCAATATTTACGATTAGCAGCATATTAAGCATAACTTCTACTTCTACTTGTCTTCGAGCTGAAATGCGAAGACTAGCTTTTGGTTCCTCTATCTCACCAGACTAGACCTCTTAATAAAAATCATTCAAAAAGTTGTTTTTACTTGTTTATATTTCTTTTGATTGCACTTGCTTGGCTCCATCAGAGTCGACATTAAAGATCTTAATAATTCAATCAAATAATCAAACCCTCTTCTTTTTCTTTTAATTTATCATAATTATCAAACTGGTGTATATTGTACATGCTAAGTAATAGGATTTAATGTTATTCTATTTTTTAAAAATTAAATCCATTTTATCAATATAATAATAATATGATCACATTGAGGTCTCTGGGGAGCCCCGATCTTAAATATATGATAATAAATAAGGGTCAAGCCCTTTTCAATTAAATTTTGCTTGGTTCTTCTTATTGTTCGCAATCATCTTATGCCTTCGTAATAGAATTCCCTCCCCTTCCAAGTTCGTTATGTAGTCAAGTTCTCGTGTATAGTTTTAAAGTCAAGAAATGCTATTTTTGCTTTTCTGAGAGTTTTATACATCAGTGTTTATATTTAGGGATTCTAACCCCTAACCCTATCTTAAGTTCGTCAATAAAATCTAGAAGGGTGACTATTATGTCTTGTGGGTCAATTTACTTTCTGTTCTATAGGTTTTTAATATTGTTGAGTATGTTTCTAATATCTACATCTGAATGAACAGTGGATAAGAATACTGTGATTCCTAGAATTGCTGAAAGTTTGTCTACCCATTTTTTAACTAACTTGGGGAAGTTAGATTTACCTTTCTAGGCGGAAAAGTGTGCGACCATAATACATGCCTCTTATTGGAGGGTGTCATTGGTTTAGAGTATTTTTGGAACAATTTTGTTTTTATAGCTGAGCGCAGGATTTTTGTAATTGTTTAAGCCTATTTTCATATAAGATGGGATATCATCAAATTCCTTGGAAAAAACATCCCTTACTTAGGATACACTTCTTATTGATTTTCCTGGTTCATCTATAACATATTCTAAGAAACTCAGTTTAGGTTGGTTAAACGAAGCATTGTTTATGTAATTTTATCTTGAATAATTTGCAAAGTAGCTTCTTTATATCCTGGTTGTTAGTTAATCGATATGGACTATTTCCATTTAGGTGTTTCTATTAGTATATAATCGAAGGATGCATTAGAGTTCTATTATTATATCTAAACTAGCTTTTTGGGTTGTAGGCCATGGGTATTTAGGATGGTTTATTTGTTCACTATGCTCATTAATTAAATATAGTGTCTTTCCATGTTAATTTTGGTTTATTCTAGAACATCATTGTGATGAAGCATGATAGTTGGGTTGACCTCTGTGATGTTAAAGTCTAGAGCTTATACTATATTGATAATTGGTAATTAAAATTTTTCTTCTTAGTTTCTGATCAGAATCTGTTCTTCTTTTTTTTTGTATTACCTATCATACTGATCTGTGACGTCATTTGAGTTGACCTTTAGGAAATAAGAGTGACTATTTAGTATGTCGTTTTTAGCCAAGTGAGGTCCTGAATAGTCTTCCAAATGTTGAAGTTAGCTGTTTTCTTTATCAAGTATCTAAATTTTCCCGTTTAGTAGAGAAAATTGACTATCTATGTTGATTCCTTTGTGTAAAGGAAGAGAGTATTTGTTCCTATTTAGTGCAAGACAGAGGCAGTATACTTTCTAAAATAATCTTATTTAGATCGTACTCAACTCTATAGATCTATTGTTTGAGCTCCTGAGGTATCTGAATAAATGATAAATTTTGATACTTAAAGCTACTTTTTGTCATAAACCTCTAGTATTTAAAGGATGTGTGGTCTAAGTATGTCAATTTCGTGCATTATTGTGTTAACCTTAGATCCACCATAAGTCAATAATTCTTTTTAATTTATTTCTAAATTAAGATTCATTTTACTAATAATAATGATTAAACTTACAAATATAGTTGCAAACCCAATAATTATTGATCTGTTAATAATTTTACAATAGAAAATTTGTTAGCTATTTTGCATAAATTAGAAAAATTACTTACAATTTTCAAACATTAGAAATCTAAATATTTAAAAAGAATTACTAGTATATCATACAGTTTGCTAATCATTATTGTTTGAAAAATCATGAATAATGTTTTCTCTCTAACGAATTTGAGAATTTCACAAGATCCTTGGTTAAGAAATCAATGCGGGCAGCTCTTTAAGCACGGAAGCAACAATACTTCCAGGAGGTAATTAGGGTTTAGTCTTGATAATACTGCTAGCGTAATGTTGTACGCGCATCTTTCGAGAGATTCAATTCTAGATGAACCTTCTAAAATACTAATGAAAGCTATTTGCAAGTCAATCGTTCAAATTATTTTGACAAGTATCTTGGGTATCTAAGTACTCAGCGTTGGCACTCTCGACCAAACTAAAATTTTTATTATCTTAAACTCCCTAATTTGATTTTATCCTCAAGATTTTTTATTCTTAAAGTCACCTATTTATTTATCATTAATTTTACGAGTTAACTCAAAAAAAAATCTTTGAGACTTAGCTCGTAAATTGAATAATTGCGATTAGTTAAAATTATTAAGATTATCTTATAATAATTAGAATGCAAAAAGTTTGTACTTTAAATACTCACTCTCGTAAAAAATTATCTCAATAAGTAAAATTTATTTGAATTTCCAGAAATTATTTAATAATCAGGAATTTATACACGCTATTTTATTACTAATTTTATTTAAATATGTTAAAATGGCACGTATCTCGAAATCAATGAAATTTTGAGATACGTGCCAAATAAATCGAATTAATTAATCAAGTTACTAATATCTGATTTAAAATGAAATTTAGTTTTTAATAATTTAAAGTTCATATAGTTATCAGTATTAACTTAATTAATATTTTAGAATAAAATATAATTAACACATAAAGATTTAAATTAATCGACATTGTTTATGATATAAAAAATATAATTATGCTTTTGAATAGCTTGTAAAATATGAACATTAAATTATTAAAAATTAAATTTCATTTTAAATCAGATATTAGTAACTTGATTAATTAATTCGATTTATTTGGCACGTATCTCAAAATTTCATTGATTTCGAGATACGTGCCATTTTAAATATTTAAATAAAATTAGTAATAAAATAGCGTGTATAAATTCCTGATTATTAAATAATTTCTGGAAATTCAAATAAATTTTACTCAATGAATAAATGATCTATTGATTAAGATAACGGTTTTAAAAATCTAAATCCAACAATAAGTTTTAAACTGCCTTCGATAAATTTTAAAATTTACTAAGTTATCTTGATATATAATAATAAAGATCATTGATATTTTAAGTTTTAAGATTCATTCAAAAATGATTATACCAAGTAAAGAAAGAAAAAGTTTTCTCAATAGTAAATTGATTTTTATTAAAAGGAAATGCCATAAAAAAATGGAGTAAACCTCTCAAATAGAAAAAGCCAAACTATTTCACCGATAATTCCCTGAGACTAATTTTTCTGCATCTTGTATATACAAATTTTATAAAAGAAATTGATAAAATATAAATCAATTTATCTATGTCCTAGATTATTCAAACATGAATAAAACGACTTAGTAATTTAGATTTAAGAGCTGATGTTAAATGTAACTTTTTTGATTGATCAATCTACCAAGATAAATTTTTCAGACGAAGTATTATTCACGAGTAAAACTATTAAATCAAAATCTTGGGAAAAACTCATTAAAGATAAGAGAACAAATATTAAAAATTTTGCAGTCGTTGCAGGTATATCGATCTAGGAAGGGTTAAAATTATTAAATTATCTCGAAATCTATAAAAAAGGTAGAATTTTTTTGATTTATTATTAGATCTCCAGCTAGTTCAGAATAATTGTAGGTATGCCATATTTTTGGATAATTTAAGGCTTCTACATTGAAAAGAAGTTAAATTATTTTGCCAAAATTATGGTGTAACATTAGTATATATATATATACCATACTCACCAGCCTTAAACCCAATCGAGAATTTTTGGGCTTTATGGAAATTAGAATATAAAAAGCAAATGAGTGAAGGCCTTATATAAATTAGAGAATTAATTACATTAATTAATAACTCAAACTTTGTCGAGAGTGCAAAATAATCACATAATAAAAATATTGCAAAAAAGGCATGAATATGTTGATTTCAGGGTACTCTTGAATTTCTCTGCTCATATATTGAATTTATAATTTGAAGAATTTAATTAGCTATTTTGGGAGTTGTGGTTATCAATTTTTTCCCTGCTTTTTCTCTTCTTCTGGTTCCTGTATTTCCAGTTACGATATGAATTAGTTATTTTGATTGTTTTTTTAAATAAATATTTATCTTAATTCATTTTGCATCTCCTTCTAGCCTATTTTATTTCTATTTGTTAGAAGCATTCTGTCTTGTAAAAGATATAGAGATCTCCCCTTTTTCTCTAAATTAATTTATATAAAATTAAATACTCTTACTTTAAATATAAGGCTAAGATTTCAGTAGCTCTGCCCATTCAGGTGTAACTAATATTGTTTTCTTCTTAGTGTTATCAGCGGCAGTACCATGCCACTAACTCAAGCAGTGATTTATGAGATCTTTTATTTTCTTCTTTCTTAAGGTAGCCATTATACTAAAAAGGTAATCTCGTTCAATTTTAAATTTATTCTTTTTTTATCTGTACCGGAAAATACATCATAACCTCTTAATCGTCTTCCTTCATAGGCGTCAGATTTAGAAATGAAAGCTTCTAATACTTAGGGACATTTATCTGCTTGACTTGATCACATTTTAGTGCTTTCTTCTCTCCATTTACTACCTGCCTTAAAAAAATCGATCCTTGTATTATTGATTCTTGGTAGAAATAGGCCAACTAAACAAGTTTAAGAAGATTGAATATTACAAGAAAATGCGAGATAATTGTAGAGATCAGACTTAGATCTGAATCTGCCTGCAAGTTCATCTGGAAATATTTAAATATCTGCCTAACCAAACCTTCGCTTTTAGTGCAATTTTTCCATATTTTATTAATAATTAAATTATAATTCATTTTGAGTATTTTAAAGTTTAATTTTAATGCCTAGTAACTAAATCAAGTATCATTTTATTAAATAGTTACTTTTAATAGTAAAAACTTTGCTAATTACTAAGATTAAATAATAAATCAAAGATTTTAAGCTCTATTCTTTAATTAATGAAAATTAAATTTATTAAATTTAATTTTTTTACTATGATAAATTAGTATACTTTATAAAATAAAAAAGTATAGAGTTGTTTTTACTCCTAAATAAAATCAACTTCTAAAATTTGGATTTTTAAATATCAAAAAAATTCGAGAATATTTAATAATGGTTGATAAATAATCTGAAATAGTTTGATAAAATATAATTTAAAGAATATAAATAATGGGTATGTCTGATGAATAAAGGCAATAAAAACTATAATAGAAGCAACAAAGCGTTAAAGTAATTTAGTTAAAGAAAAAGGGGAAGTCCAAAAAATGATCTCATTAAAATAAGTAATTGGAACAATATATCAATTAAGAGGATGGAAATAATTAATGTAGAAAGGATGAATAATTTTCTAAGAATATTTAATAAAATTAATCAAACAAGAAATAAAAGCTTCAATTATATCATTAGCAAGATCTTGAATAAATATAAACAAATTGATCTGAAGTCAAAACCTTACCTCTGTGAAATTGAGGGATATGCAGCAGAACCTTTTAAAAATAAAAAGGATTGTCTTATCATAATAATTATAATGTCCACTTAAGAAAAAAGTAATATATAAGGGTTAAAAAAGGTAAAAATGATTATCGTTGCCCTATTTGCAATTAATCACATATTTCTTTATATTTATTGCACAAACATTTTGCTGGTAATAATCACAACAATGAAGATTGGGAACTAAAAGGGTTAGATATAAGAAAATATTTAACTTATAATTAAGAGAATTAATTCAATAATTTTAGCGCAATAAATTTAAAAGTTGTAAAATAAAATTTATTGGTAGCATATTAAAGAAAGCTAATTAATGATTACTAGGTAGTAAGCAGCAGAAGAGATTCAATTATAAGTTCCTTTTTAATCTATTGGATTTTAAACTTATTAGTTACTAGATTTAGGTAGGAGAATTAGACAGTGCAATAAAATGCCAATTATAGAACTAAATTTATGAAAAGTATCAAGGGCTCAAACAATAAGTAATTTTTCCTTTTCAATTTTTAACAAATAATCACAATAATCAGTTTCAATTCGATAGAAACATGTCAGTATTGTATATAGTTGGCAATTTTAAATAAAAAAATAGCTAAAAATTTAAAGATTAGCATATTCTGAAACTCATTTAGCAATAGAACTAGATAGACTTTTTAAACTTTGTAAGATTATATAAAAGAAAATCTAATTTTTCCTGAACAGAAAAAGCATCTTGCAATTAAATTATTCAAAGCAATAAACGAACTTCATGAAATTGGATTCATTCAAGACACTTTAAACATAAACAACTTTCTAGTGACAAGAGATTTGAAGTAGCTATAATTAAAAGGATTCGAATTCAGTAATTTTAAAAATAAAAAAAATAAAAGGAGGCGAAAACCCTAAAACAATATATAGTCATCCTAAGTCATCTACTCTTGATGGAAATAATTTATAAAGGGACTATTATTCTTATGGTATGATTTTGCTAGAACTATGCTTAGAATCCCAGAATTTTAAGAAATAAGTTTAAAGAGACGATTTTTATACCTAAATGAAATCAATGATAAATAATAACATGAGGACATAGGAGGCCACAAATAAAGCATGTATATTTGAAGAAGATTTATAGGCTTCGATAAGTATATATAAAAAGTGGAAATACATTAATTAATTAACATTTAAGACAATGATAAGATCAGGGGAAATGACAAGAGCATAAAGAGACAAGTCAATAATGATGAAATAAAAATTATGAGAGTAAATCATTATATATTTTTTATTTAAAATTTCCATTATTAAATACAATTAAAATTATAAAATAAATTGTTATATATTCTCTAACAAAAGGTTTCGCAATATATTTATTACGCTAAAATTAGTCAAAACCCCAAAACCCCTAAGTAAGGTTTATAAGTGCTTTGATTTGTAGGGTATAGTTGGGGTCTTATTGGGGTTAGTAGATAAAATGCAGATTTTAAGTTAATTTAATGAATATTTAATGAATATTAGTGTTATTAATTCAAATAAATTTTATCTGCTTATTTTTATTATATCTCTTGAACTATGCTCTCTCTAGTGGCTCAAGTATGTCATCTAATGTTTAGCGAGGATAGTTAGGAGCTCTCACAATTATCATCTCTACTATGCTTTTAATTTCTTAGCAGACATCTACTTACTTAATATGTTTCTGGCAAACTTATTGATTGTTTTTCATGCTTTGTACCAAAGTAAGACATACATTCCATATCACTTTCTAATAATATTGCAGCTACTGCCCAAACATCCCATTAGACAGAACCATTTGTCCACTACTCTCTTATTGGGAAGTATCAGGGAGTACCAAGGATCAATGCTAAAGTAACGATCTCTTATCTTATAGCTCTATAGAAATCGATTACAACTATTCAGCATTACATTTTCAGGCTTCAAATCTCTATGAACATATTCAAGTTCATGCAACTCCTTGACACCCTTTATCATATCTGAAAGTATATCGTTTAAATCATCGGGGTATCGATTATGATAGAGATAGTCTCTCAGAGTCATTTCGAATTTCTTTAACCTTAGTGCATTGAAGCAATAGCTTAAAATAACTCCATAGAGCTTAAGCAAATTCTTGCGATCTTTTCTCTAGGCCTCTCTAAGAACCATGTATTTATTAGCAAACTCGTTCTAATACTGCTGGTTCTTGAGAAGATAACTGAAGGGATACACCTTGTATGCATACTCATCAACTGCTATAAGCTTTGCTCTTGCAGGCACGTTTATATTCAAGTAGTTTTCGATACAATTTTTGAGATCAACTGCATTTTTTGCTGGTATATTCATAGCTTTCGCTTAGAGGCATGCTGAGATTGTATTGCCTACTGGTTGGTTCATCGATTCAAATCGCTTCTGCCTCTTGAGTTTCTCCTGCTGCTCTTTATTATTCAAGAGTATTAGATTTTCGTTTAGTTGGTATTAGTATTTTAGTCTTTTAATCTTCAATCAAGAACGCGATGAGGTGATGCTTTTGCATATGCCTTTTAACTTTAGCTGAGTGAGTATATGATTTCAAGCATGACGTACACTAATACCTACCATCTACCTTTTCATGCTTAAAATAGATCTTGGCTTTGCCAGAGTGTACCTCTTTAAGGTGTCTCTTCAAGCTTTGTTCGGTTGATAAAATATTCTAGCAGTCTTCAAATTAATATGTTTTATCTTTACGATTGGTAGCTATTCTTTTAGCTCCTCAACATAATCAATTTAAGTTTAAATCCCTTTCTCTGCACTCTCCCTCTGGTTTAATACTTCTATGATAAATACCTCTGCTTCAAATTCAATAGCTATTAGATCTACCTCCCTCTAAACATAAATAATTTCAAGCTTTTTAGTTAAGCTAAAGTTTAGCTTTGATTATCCATTGCCAAGAGAAACTGTTTTTCAATTTAAGTTAGCCGCCATGTTCAAATTCAAATTTAAATTTCTATTATAAAGCTATAATAACCTCTAAAGTTATAGTTACACTGTATAGGAGTTGGCACCACAGCAATAATGGTTGACTATGAAGTGTTAGAGATCATATTTAAACTAAGTTTATAACTATTAAATTTCTAATTTCATGCTTAATATTTTTAACTTTGGTACCAACTTAGAAAAAATTCAGGTTGGTACTAGTACCAATTAGGTTTTGAACCATTTTGGAACTTTTCCATTAAAACCTCATTAGTTTAAAATTAGGTACTAATTCATTTTTGGTACTATTAAATTGGTACCAATTAAATTTAAACGGAATTAGTACCAGTACTAATTAATCTAAACAAATTTAGTAAAAATTTAATGGAACTAAATTTATAAAAATGGAGCTCCATCTCTGAAGTTTGTTACAGCTTCTGCGAACTTTCTCCACGTTTCTTTACAAGGTTGATCTCCTATAAGATGCCCATATTTAATAGTAAGATTTTTAACAGTAGGATGCAGATCTCTTTATATTATAATTTGAAATTCAATAACAAGAGAAGGAACAAGGATGGAATCTATAAGTACTGCAATGAAGAGGGTTGGAGCTTAAGAAATGATCTCAAGATTTAGAAGCAAGAGATCTCTTTCGATACCTCACTCAGCATGGTAATCATGTAACATAAACTTAAGCATATACTATAGTGGGATTATTCCTTCAAACGATGTAAGGTACCAAAATATCATTCTTAAAAGCTATACTCTGTGAAGAGAAGAAAGCCTTTAAAAACTAAGAGATTAAGTTGATAGAAATGCCAAACTATCCAGAGATTACTGTCACTAATCTCTACGAGGATGCTATAAAAGATGAAGAGTTGGTAGTTTACCTTCCTAATAAGAAACAGCTCTCTAATAAACTTCCAGAAAGGAGCTTATTCTTTGGTGTACTTGGTACTATGAGAGATGGCTATCTAAGAGAAATAATTGAAGAAGCTCACAAGAAACGCTACTCTATTCTCCAGAAGATTAAAAGAAGCAAGGCATACTCATAAGCGGGAGCTGGCTTGCGGAGCTTAAGAAGAATCCTTATCTCTCTAGTAAGCTTTTATATATAACTTTATAGGGAAACCTGGAACTGTTCTATTCCTAATGAAAGAAAATGCAAAAGTTCACAGAGTGAGAAAGTCTCAAACCATTCATTAAGGTAGCAAGAGACTTTATAAAGAGGTTTAAAAACCTGATGATATGAATATAGATGCTGGTGCTGATTCAAAGAGAAGAACATGAGTCCAAGTTAAGCCCCAGAGGAAGAAAGGAAAGTGAAGCCGAATCCTTTTAAGAGTTCGTTTGATATGTGAAATAATTCATTAATTTAAGTCTAACACTTATTAATGAACATTCATTCTACCTTTCTTGCACATATCGTAGTCTAGTCTTTACCCACTCTCTTGCAACTACTCTGTATAAGATCTACTGTATTTATAGGCAAGTCATGCACCAGGTGATACAGCAGTAACTTCTTGTAGTGAGTCTTAATATAACTCCAGTAGTTTCGATTCCATTAAATTGTGGACTGTAAGTAACGTTATACACAGGAGTTATATTTAACTCTTCATAAGATTTCTTAGACTTCTTTGTCTTATGAACTGATAGGTTATCAACAAACAGGATGATCTCTTGATCGTTGTACTTATCTCTTAGTTTATGTAAGAACTCTATATACTGCTATCTCTTAATAGATTGAGGGTGAATAAAATAAGTTTCTAAGCCTGCATCTTCACTAATACCAGTTAAAATTGCATGAGTGACAACCTTTCCCTTTTAGTAATACACTTCTATATTATCATACTTCTTGTACCATGACTTATTAATAAAGGTATTGAAGGCAAAGATTGCTTCATCTGCATGTATGAATTTGATGTTATTATCAATAGCTCTCTGCATTTAATCATATTTATAGTTTAAATTATTACTATAAAATGGCACTGTAAATTCAATCACTCTCTTGACTCTGTTAATGACAGTCTTGGAAGTAATACCATTCCTTCTATAAATATTTGAGATAGTCTATGGAGATATGCGCATGTGAGGAAACTTTCGATGAAACATAACTGCTCGCTAGTCAAGTGGGAAGTGTGCCCAATACTTAAGAGTCTTAGAGTCACAGAGGTAGTCAATTTAGGTCTGAGTGAATTTTTATTTTTTTCTGAATGTTTTCAAGTACCAGAATTTAAATGTTAAACAGCAAGCAAGTGATACCTAACAGTTGAGGCAATCTTGTGTAAGAGTTATGCTATAGCTGCATAATTCAGTACTGGTTTGACTTAGTCTATATTAATACTCGTACCATACCTAATCTTAAGCAGTAAATCTAAATATTACTCATCATAACATAAATAGACCATAAATTTCGCTAATTTCTATTTCTCATTTTGCAAATTGGCCTAATTTCTCTACTAACCCAAATAAGACCCCAACTTTACCCTACAAATCAAAGCACTTATAAACCTCACTAAGGAGTTTTGGGGTTTTGAGTACAACTAATTATTATAAGATAACTTTAATAATTTTAACTAAATCACAATTATTCAATTTACGATCAAAGTTTAAAATTTCTTTTTTGAGTTAGCTCGTAAAATTAATGAAAAATAAATTGGTGGCATTAAGAATCTAAAATCTTAAGGATAGAGTCAAATTAGGGAGTTAAAAATAATCAAAATTTAGTTTGGTCGAGAGTGCCAACGCTGAGGACATAGATACCCATGATACTTGTCATAAAAATGGAACGATTGACTTGCAAATAGCTTTCATTAGCATTTTAGAAGGTTCATCTAGAATTGAATCTCTCGAAAGATGCGCGTACAACATTACGCTAGCAGTATTAGCTAGACTCTGATCCCTAATGCCTCCTAACTGTTACTTCCGTGCTTACAGAACCTGCCGCATTGATTTCTTAACCAAGGATCTAATGAAATTCTCAAATTCTTTTGAGAGAAAACATTATTCATGATTTTTCAAACAATAATGATTAGCAAACTGTATGATATACTGGTAATTCTTTTTAAAAATTAGATTTCTAATGTTTGAAAATTGTAAGAAATTTTTCTAAATCTAATTTTAATTTTTAACGAAAAAAATCTTTTACAATAAAGATTTATGGCAAAATATAAAATATATATCAAATTTTATATTCATATTTACTTTTTTTAACAAAACTTTGATCATCAAATGTAGGATAGTATAATTTTTTTAAAAAACAGTCCGTATTAGATATATACTATTTTTTAGCATCTATATATCAAATAGTAAAACTATATTAAAAATAACTGAATATATATTAATTTTTTTATTTGCAGTTAATGAAAAAATGATTGGTAAATATAAAGATTTTAAAAAAATTATCATTAAATATAATTTTTATAATTATTAAATTAGTTATTAACTTGTGAGATGTGCGAAATTATCACAAGCTCGTACTAATTTAATGCCAGAATCTTTCACAAATCCTAAGTTTTGAGATAATTTGTAATAAATACACAACAGAGATTTAATAGGCGATTAATTCACTTAATGCCCTTCGCAAAAACTCACATTCAATCTAGGAATATAAGATATCATCTTAATATTCTCAAGACTCCACTAACATCTTTTAACAAATGTTGGAGGAAGTTTATGACCCTAATATAGACATTCTCTTACCCAGAGTCAAATTTCTGAACTTATCTACAGCTAATACATATTCACAATTAAAAAAATATTCCCTATCGACACTGACTCTAAATCAGTTAGGGTGACTATTGATAAGAATAAGATAATAATTTTGAGACCTTGACATTGAAATCCTACCTTGATACTACAACTAATAAAACTTATCTATTCCATAACAATACTTTACTTTCATAGAAAGAAGAAACCATCAGTAGAGAAAGAGACTTACTAAACAAGAAAAAGAGGAGTAATGAACTTAAGATATTTACTCCTCCACTAATTCCTCTTGTAAATTATTGATAAAAATTCTTTAACTCTTCAGGTAAAGCTAAGAACAAGTGTCAATCATTTCTTAAGAAAATCTGAAACCTCTAATATCTCCGAGTATCTAGTCCATAAAAACCCTATTATTTAGTAGCTAACCTCACAATCCTCCTTTTTAGTATCCAAAACAACCTAACATAGTATTTATTAAGATTTGATCCTTAACAATACTTATATCCTCCCATAGCTCCTTCTTTGTTTAAATTTCTAAAGGTACAATACTTAATTAGAATTCCTCTGATTAAAATTCATCCACCCCCATTAAAAATAGAAAATATTGGGGAAATGAGAAAATTAAAAAGTTCTCCTATATAAAATAGGAAACCTTCATTTTCAACATTGAACTCTAGATCTTACGATGCGTCATTCATCGGTACCTATTTAATATCTCACCATAAATTGACCAGAAACTAAATTATAATGGAAAAGTTACCAAAATCAATAAGACTCTATCCACATAAATTTTACTAAAGGATACTACATAACTATACTACACCGATAGAGATCAATGTTTTCAAAGTCAATGATTTATTTAAAATTATTCTCATACTGAACAATTACTTGTTCGAAGTTCAGACACCTCTCCCTTTTCTATAAGAATTAGACATTCTCAATTTCTAGTCATTATAAATAATTTTGAAGCACATCCAATTTGTACAAGAACAAGACAAATTAGAAACGAGAGAAGCCTGGATATCAAAGAAAGTCAACAAGTTCAACACTGAGGAACTTCAAGAGCCTGTAGACCAAGAGGATAAGAAAAGTAAGAAAAGAACAGGTACAATAAAATGAAAAGGTACAAAGTCAAAGAACTTCGGATTACAAGTATTACAATCTTCTAATATCAGTGGATGAGAGAAAAAATAATTTAATCAAAAGGACCTGACCCTTAAATATTAAATTATATATTAGATCGGTCCACAAGAGATTCAATGTGATAATATTATTATTATAATAGTTTCTACATGTATATAAATTTTCAAAAAAATAAGTAAAAGCTGTAATAAAATATCTAATTTATTTATTTTAACGTATCAGGTTTTTAGATTTATAATAACTTTCTAAACAATTAGGCTACTTAATATTTATCAGACAAGACCATGTAATAAGTCAGGAAATTTTCAGTATTTTCTTATATTTTTATTCTTACTTATTATTAATTTTTGGTTAATAAAACTCAATGTTTTTTTATAAACCTGATGTTGACTTTAAGTAATCTTAAGAGTTATTAGAATTATATTAGCAAAGTTAAGTATACGATTATTAATTTACTGGATAGCATTGTATCTTTGGATTCAATCTGATTTTATTCTATGTGTTAAATCAATAACTTCTCGTAGGTCATTTATTCTCATTATATTTTTAAATGTCTAATAATTTCTTTTGAAAGGTAAAAAAATATTTCTTTAAGAGAGTAAGTAAATTAAATATCTGTCTCTTTGCTAAATATCCAAATACTGCGTTTATTCATTATTTGGTTTTTAGAATATAGATTTTAATAATAAAAAATTATATATAGCACTCTATAAGTAGAATTTGAATAAGTTGTGAATTTAAATAAATAAAATATTTTATAATTATAATAAATTGTTACTTTTATGAATAATTACATTTGTGTAATAAAAACAACAAAACCCCTTAGTGAGGTTTATAAGTGCTTTGATTTGTAGGGTATAGTTGGGGTCTTATTGGGGTTAGTAGAGAAATTAGGCCAATTTGCAAAATGAGAAATAGAAATTAGCGAAATTTAGGGTCTATTTATGATGAGTAATATTTAGTTTTACTGCTTAAGCTTACGTATGGTACGAGTATTAATATAGACTAAGTCAAACCAGTACTGAATTATGCAGCTATAGCATAACTCTTACACAAGATTGCATCAACTGTTAGGTATCACTTGCTTGCTGTTTAACATTTCAAATTCTGGTACTTGAAAACATCCAGCAATTAAATAAAAATGCACTCAGACCCATATTAACTAACTCTGTGACTCTAAGACTCTTAAGTATTGGGCACATTTCTCACTTGACTCGCGAGCAGTAATGTTTCATCGCAAGTTTCCTGACATGCGTATCTCTCCTTAGACCATACCCAATATTTATAGAAGAAATGGTATTACTTTCAAGACTGTCAACAGAGTCAAGAGAGTGATTAATTTTACAGTGCCATTTTATAGTAATAATTTAAACTATATATATGATTAAATGCAGAGAGCTATTGATAATAACATAAAATTCATGCATGCAGATGAAGCAGTCTTTACATTCAACACCTTTATTAATATGTCTTGGTACAAGAAGTATGATAATATAGAAGTGTATGACTAAAAGGTAAAGGTTGTCACTTATGCAATTTTAGCTGGTATTAGTGAAGATTCAGGCTTAGAAACTTATGTTATTCATCCTCGCTCTATTAAGCGAGAGCAGTATATAGAGTTCTTACATAAGCTAAGAGATAAGTATAACGATTAAGAGATCATCGTTATCATAATTCATAAGACTAAGGAGTCTAAGAAAGCTTATGAAGAGTTAAACATAACTCCTGTGTATAACGTTCCTTACAGTCCACAATTTAATGGAATCGAATTCTACTGGAGTTAGATTAAGACTCACTACAAGAAGTTACTGCTGTATCACCTAATGCATGATCTACCAATCGATACAGTAGATCTCATACAGAGTAGTTGCAAGAGAGTGGGTAAAGACTAGACTACGATATGTGCAAGAAAGGGTAGAATGAATGTTTATTAATAAGTGTTAGACTTAAATGAATGAATTATTTCACATATCAAACGAACTCTTAAAAGGATTCGGCTTCACTTTCTTTTCTTCCTCTGGTCTTAACTTGGACCCATGTTCTTCTCTTTGAACCAGCACCAGCATCTATATTCATATCATCAGGTTTTTAAACATCTTTAAAAGTCTCTTTCTACCTTAATGAATGGTCTGAGACTTTCTCTCTTTGTGAACTTTTGCATTCTCTTTCATTAGGAATATACCAGTTCCAGGTTTCCCTACAAAGTTATATATAAAAGCTTATTAGAGAGATAAGGATGCTTCTTAAGCTCCGCAAGCCAGCTCTCGCTTATGAGTATGCCTTGCTTCTTTTAGTCTTCTGGAGAAATAGAGTAGCGTTTCTTGTGAGCTTCTTCAATTATTTCTCTTAGATAACTTTCTCTCAAAGTGCCAAGTACACCAAAGAAGAAGCTCCTTTCTGGAGGCTTGTTAGAAAGTTGTTTCTTGGTAGGAAGATAAACAACCAACCTTTCATCTTTCACAGCATCCTCGTAGAGATTAGTGGTTGAAATCTCTGGGTAGTTTGGTATTTCTATCAACTTAATTTCATTGTTTTTGAAGGCTTTCTTCTCATCACAGAGTATAGCTTACAAGAATGAAATTTTAGTACCTTCCATCGTTGGAAGGAATAATCCCACTATAGTATATGATTAAGTATATGTTACATGCTTACCATGCAGAGTGAGGTATCGATAGAAATCTTCCTTGCTTCTAAATCTGGAGGTCATTTCTTAAGCTTAAACCCTCTTCATTGCAGTACTTATAGTTTCCATCCTTGTTTCTTCTCTTGTTATTGAATTTCAAATTATAATATATAAAGTACTGGATCCTACTGTTAAAAATCTTAGTATTAAATATGGACATCTTATACGAGGTCAACCTGATAAGGATATGTGGAGAAAGCTGGCAGAATCTGTAACAAACTTCAGAGATGGAGCTCCATTTTAATCAATTTAGTTCCATTAAATTAGTACTAAATTTGTTTAAATTTAATTAGTACTGGTACTAATTCCGTTTAATTTTAATTGGTACCAATTTAATAGTACCAAATATAAATTAGTACCTGGTTTTAAACTTATGAGGTTTTAATGGAAAAGTTCCAAAATGGTTCAAATCCTAATTGGTACTAGTACCAACCTGAATTTTTTTCTAAGTTGGTACTAAAATAAAAAATATTAAGCATGAAATTAAAAAATTTTATTGTTATAAACTTAGTCTAAATATTATCTCTAACACTTCAAAATCAACCATTATTGCTGCGTTGGCAACTCCTATACAGAGTAACTATAACTTGAGAGGTAATTATAGCTTTATTATAGAAATTTAAATTTGAATTTAAACATGGCGGCTAACTTAAATCGAAAGCAGTTTCTCTTGACAATGGATTATCAAAGCCAAACTTTAGCTTAACTAAAAAGCTTGAAATTATTTATGTTGAAATAGAGCTAAGAGCTATTGAATTTTAAGCAGAGGTTTTTATCATAGAAGTATTAAACCAGAGGGAGAGTGCAGATAGGGATTTAAGCTTTAATTGATTATGTTGAGGAGCTAAAAGAACAGCAACCAATCGTAAAGATAAAAACATATTAATGCGAAGACTGCTAGAATATTTTCTTAACCGAACAAAGCTTGAAGAGACACCTTAAAGAGGTACACTCTGGCAAAGCCAAGATCTATTTTAAGCATGAAAAGGTAGATAGTAGGTATTAGTGTACAACATGCTTGAAATCATATACTCCACCTCAGCGAGTTCTTGATTGAAGATTAAGAGACTAAAATACTAATACCAGCTAAAAGAAAATCTAATACTCTTGAATAATATAGAGCAGCAGGAGAAACTCAAGATGCAGAAGCGATTTGAATCGATGAACCAACCAGAAGGCAATACAATCTCAGCATGCCTCTAAGCGAAAGCTATGAATATACCAGCAATAAATGCAGTTGATCTCAAATATTGTATTGAAAACTACTTGAATATAAACGTGCCTGCAAAAGCAAAGCTTATAGTAGTTGATGAGTATGCATACAAGGTGTATCCCTTCAGTTATCTTCTCAAGAACCAACAGTATTAGAACGAGTTTGCTAATGAATACATGAGAGGCCTAGAGAAAAGATTGAAAGAATTTGCTCAAGCTCGATGGAGTTTTAAGCTATTGTTTCATCGCACTAAGGTTAAAGAAATTCGAAATGACTCTGAGAGACTATCTCTATCATAATAGATACCCCGATGATTTTAACGATATTCTTTCATATATGATAAAGGGTGTCAAAAGTTGCATGAAATTGGATATGTTCATAGAGATTTGAAGCCTGAAAATGTAATGCTGAATCTATGCCCTTTAGAAGTAGTTGAAATCGATTTCAATAGAGCTTTAAGATAAGAGATCGTTACTTTAGCATTGGTCCTTGGGACTCCCAGATACTTCCCAATAAGAGAGTAGTGGACAAATGGGATTTTTGGGCAGTAGCTGCAATATTATTAGAAAGTGATATGGAATGTATCTCTTACTTTTGTACAAAGCATGAAAAATAATCAATAAGTTTGACCCAGAAACATATTAAGTAAGTAGATGTCTGCTAAGAAATTAAAAGCATAGTAGAGATGATACTTGAGCCACTAGAGAGAGCATAGTTCAAGAGATATAATAAAAATAAGCAGATAAAATTTGTTTGAATTAATAACACTAATACTCATTAAATATTCAATAAATTCACATAAAATCTTCATTTTATCTACTAACCCCAATAAGACCCCAACTATACCCTACAAATTAAAGCACTTATAAACCTCACTAAGAGGTTTTGGTGTTTTGAATATGTATATGAAGGGTCTCCATCAATAATTGAAAGCTGATTATATTTTATTTCTAATATACTCCTCTTTAATTTATTATGATAATCCCTCGACTAGACAAAAATGATCAACCAAGATAACTGATTATATTTCAGTATCAGTAGCTTCCTTTCCTCTCTAACAGGCATCTAGACCTCGACCTCATGGTAGTGCCAATAAATTTTCAGGTCTTCCTGTCCGTAAACAGGCAATACCTGGACTAGCAATGATCTAATGTCTTATTAATTTAGCTGTTAAAGAGCGGCCACATAGATAAATTAATGATGCAGTCTGCATCATCATTTGCAATGATGTCGCTATAAAATACAAATATAGGTAGTGCGAAGAATCTAATTAAAAGAATCAGCTAGAAGTCTTCCTTCGCGAGAGAAACTCCTAGTTCCAGTAGATAGAGACAAAGATACTGGATGATGCTATAATGATAGAGATGTCACATGAAGAAAAATAATTTGAAGAATAATAAACTCATTTATATATTGAGGAAATGATAGACAAAAATGATAGACAATGTTCAATAATAATATAATATAAGTTTGCAAATGGAAGAAATTCCAACCATTGATCTCTTAAGCATTATTAATGATTTCCAAATTGATTTTAACTGAGCTTATCCTCATCTATAATACATTAATTACTTCTCTCTTTAATAAGTTCCTGAAGGGAGTGATTACTATTATAAACCAAGCCCATTGAAACGACATTTCTTCATCTTTAACATTTGTTCTATTATGAACAATTTCATTTTGTAAGAGTTAGGTTTATTCTTATTTAAGCTTTGATTAATATGAGAAAAAAAATTTGTAATATGTTTTTTTCCAATAAATTAGTAAAATATCACTTTTTTCAGAATTCTTATTTATTATTTACTAAGATTAAACTTTTATTAAGTTTTTGATAGATCTTAATTCAATCAGATGGGCTATCCATATATAATAATTATGAAAACTCTTATACTAATTATACATTGATAAATATTAAAATTATACTATTAAATAAATTATTTTATTATTAAATTAGAAAGTTATAAGGATAGGGTGACCCACAGGGGCCCGAGGCTGGAGACTTTCTAATAGAGCTTTCTACTACACTAAGGCCTGCTGAGGGTAGGCAGGGGGTTGCTGGGTTCACCGCATTAGGGGCCAGTCGGCGGGGTTCAATCTGTCAGATCCTAGACTCCTCGAGTCGTCTGCACGCTAAGGATTTCCCTGCATTAGATGAGCTACCTGGCGTGAGTTCAGCTTCCTAGGTAATAGGGAGCAGGATGAAGGTGGTGCTCAACCTTCAAAAGTGAGACGATGAGAACCATAGAAGCCAACGATAATGATTTTTCTCCCACACCAGGTCGGGTTAATGAGGCTACCACAGCGAAAGGACAGAGACTACTATCTCAGCAGCGGTGGAACCTGGTAAGCGTTTTCTCCAGACTCCCCTTTAATTGTTTACAGGAAGCAGATCTCTACGAGCTCTGTGGGGGATACTCCTAGTTCGCTAGGCTCTTATCTCTGATTTTACATCTCGGTACAGGGAAATGTGGAATGGGGGGCTAGGTGGTTTTTCGGAGTTTTCTAGTTCACGACTTGCCACGTCATTGATTGCCACGTCAACTCACTTCAGATACTTCTACGTCACGACTAAGATTGATGGTTTGATTTTAGTATTAAACAGTGATATGTTAAATTTAATTTGAGATTACTCATTACTACTAATAAATTATTTTAAGTTATAATACTTATTATAGAATTCTCATTACTCGATTATATGCTTTATCATATCTATTAGGATTATTAATTAATTAAGTAGTGGAATATAGGAAATAAAGAAAAATATATATAAGCTCTATAAGAATTCAAGAAAGTAGTCAATGAACATAAACCATAACAGCTTTAGTGAGAGAGGAAAATATCTCAATCAGTTGAAATAGGTAGCAATTTAAAGGAATATATAAATCCTTAAATATAAAGGAATATATATTTGAAACATACATATATAATTATTATAATTACTTTTTTAATTTATTTGATTAATGAAATCATTATATATATATTTGGTCAAAAGTCGTAAAGCTAATAATTTTATTTACCTTCTATTTCGAATAAATTATAATTTAGAACTGATTTAATATTAATTCAAACAGATAATTAAAAAGTACATTATTTTTTATCAAATACAAATTCAATAATTATTGCTTTAAAAGTTTAATAACTTTTAGATTTTAATCATTGTATGAAGAAATATAACTTTAAAATTAATTTATTTTTTCTTACATCTTACTAATCTCTTTATATATATTTAATTATGATTGGTAATAAAAAACCTTTTCAGAATACGATGGATCAAATATTTTTGGAGAATAAATTTCTACGAAAATACGGAGAAAGAGAGAGGAGTACTAATAGACACTAAGCAGATATACTAAACGAGAGACAAAATTTAAAAGACATCCTTAAAGAGACAAAAACATTTTAAATATGTAATGCTCGCCTCCAGCTAAATTCATGTTGCCTTTAATAATTATCAAATTAATGCATTATAAGCCCATGGATAAGGAAGTTAATTTTCATATTGCATTTGCATTTTTAATTATCCTAGCATAAATACGATATCTAATTTATAATGTTAGATTGAATCTCTATTTAGCGAGCATTGTGCTATTATCTCTCTATTATATTTATTTGGCTCTTTTTATATTTCAAATAATAAGATTCATTTTATTTCAAAAATATATTATTACCATATTAATAATATGCCAAGAACAAATGTAGGGTATACATAATATTAACAAGTTAAAACTCCCTAAAAGTTTCAAGAATCTACGAAGGAAAAACATTCAACTCCAAAACCAATCGACTAGAAGAATATAACACCCTTCATGGATAATAGATAAGAAAGTGCAGGTTCATAACTTGTTATTTCATCAGAGAAAAGCTAGTCTCCAGATCTTTATGAAAAATTAAACAGCCTATTGAAGGTAATAAAAAAATCTAACAAATAAATTATCAATTCCAAGGCACCTTTCAAATAGCATCATCATAAATTATACAAATTAACAATATTTTCAAAAAACAATAGAAAGAGAGCTCTAGGAAATGCAGATTAGGGTCTCCAAAGATTATAGGCATCTCTAAGGATACTAGTTGATGACCTTGACCATACTAATTATTGCTAGAGGATAGAACAAGATGCTAAAAGAAAGTATATGAGCTGATCGCTTCATAAGTGTTTTTAAATCAAATCATTCAACATTCCCTAATCAAGGCTTACATTCTTTTAATATATTTCAAAAGATAGCTGAGAATATAAGAATTGGCTTGCTTGAGGTGAGGCATGCATGTGCTTTATCTCATCTAAAGGTTATCCTAGTTGATCATAGACTACTTTTGCATGACCATATTTAAAGTTCATCACCCAAGAATGATTGGAATGCCTTTCCTCTATCGGGGTTTATAATTTCAAGTTATTTACTATTTATCAGGCGCTCTTGATTGCTTTGGAAAATATTTCCTGCCATAGAAATTTCATAAAAAAGTAGCTACATTACTAGAAGGAATCTCCTATGACTTAATAAAAGAAATGCGCACTCTCTATATTTCAGTCTGGTTATATTATTTGAGATTATATCAGAAAAGAAAAAAGTTTTAGGTAACATTAAAGTGAAAACATATAAAGATTTAAATATATTAAAATGATCAAGTCCTAAATCAAGCCATATCTAATTATATGAATATTACAAGTCTTCTTGAGCGAATACTGACATACTGTTTACTCATTGCCTCTTGATCTTTTAGTATGTCTCATTAGTTTTAAAACGGTAATTATCAAAGATTTATAATAAAAGCAGCTACTCCGCTATTATCAAGTCATGGATATGTTTTAATCGAATCTAAAAAAGGGTGGTTGACAAACGCATTCACTTTGTTTAAATATATGATTTCAAACATTTTGGAATTCAGAAGGTCTGAAGATAGTAAGTGTTTGATAAAAAAAATAAAGGATTTGATGATCCAATAATTAAATTTAAATTTTTAAATATAATTGCAGATAGATTAAAGTATATGAGATCCATCTTCGCTTGGTGAAAGATCTACTATCACACCTTTTAGTTGCTCTCCTAGATTCCAAAATATTATCGATTAAGCTTATTTCCATGAGATTTGGAGACAATCTGGTCCTGGATATTATTTTGATAAAGTTTCAAAATTTTTGTGAAAATTTAAATATCTTATAATTCGATTAAAAGTTCAATATTAAGTAATAATTAGCTTTTTAATTAAATTCATTAAACTTCTTATTCATTAAAAAAATAAATTTTAGAAATGTTGAAATTTAACTAAAGCAAAACTCATTGAAAATTATGGAGAATACACTTGAAATACTTACCAAGATCTTCAAATACAATAGTCTGATCAGCATCAAGAGATTCCAGCCACCATTTGAAGAAAACAATAATAAGCTTGGCCCAAAATGAGAACTAGGATGATTTTTGTGACGGTATGGCACTAGTTTGCCAGTATCACCCCCTTTTTACGATCAAGCTTTTATAGCAAAAGCAGAGGAGCAAGAGAAGTAGACCAACCCCAGTGATTGCGAGATCCTACACCCCCAAATTGAACTCAAGCACAATTTAATTGACCAGAATCATTACATTTGAGTGTGCTTGTGGAGTATGAGATCGATGGTACATTTTCGGCCGAGAAGATTCGACTAGAAAATGATAAAATAGCTTTCTTAAAGCATGGATAAATAATTTGTGTTGCGCTATTATTTGACACTCTTCTTCAGGAGCATTTATTTAGGGGATTTGCTTAATTCTAAGTGATCTCATGAATTTCCTTGCCCTGTTTTCGAGTCCTTGAAATCTCAATATTTGATGACTTAAGGTACCCTATCATAAATGCGAAATTAATCTTAAAATTCTTATAACTTTTATGTTTTTAAAGTTAATATTATAGGTAAAATAAATTTTGTTAATATTAAATTGAAAATTTTATTATTTAAAGATCAATCATTAAGAACATATTTAATAAAGTTAATTATTCATATGTATTAAATTATATTCGACATTAAATTAACTCTTGGTAGTTTTCAAAAAGTTTCGATAGTTTTAGCTAATTCAAGACTTATATAAATTATAATTTATTAAAACTAATTCTTTATTACTATGACTAGACCATAATTAAGTAAGTTAAGGATTAAATTATATAATTTAATAATCCTCAAGAAAATCTAAGATACCTTTAAATTGTGCTGTATTTATATTATTACAAATTTTATTCTTAATTATATAATTATTTTGAGTTAATATAGTCTTATAAAGACTAGGAATAAATCTTAAAATAAATGAAGGATAATATGAGTTTTGATTCGCAAACTAGCATATTTATAAATTAAAACATAAGATAATTAAAATATCTCATATTTTGTTAATTTAAGATGACATTAGAATTGCCACAATCATAGGCACTTTTTTAAAAATTGACGACGTTTAAAAATATTATCAAGACATTTAAAAGCTTAGATAATTCTCTTATAAAGTTGAAAATTATTAGCTTTGATTTTTAGTTTATGTTAACTTATAGATAATAATGAATTTTAAGATCGTCATTGTTTTTATAGACTCACTCATACCCATTCAAGGAATTAGAAGAATTGTAATCAATATCTCAAAGTAACCATTTTAACTCATTTAGAGACTTGCTGCTTATCTATTAATTATAATGAATAATTCTTCTGATGTCAGATTAAATTAATAGGCTTTCCTGAAAATTCATTTACATATGTTCTTATAAATCACTCAACATCAGTAATTAAACTAATAGGGTTTCATTATTGCTTGTGAATAGATGTTTTAAGTGATTATGTGATATACAAATGTACCATTAAGGATTGCATTTCATTCATTCTAATCTTTAAGAATCAAAGTTTATTTGTTTTATAAACATTTTACACAATATTATATCAAATTGCTCAAAATTTTATTCTTGGAATTTATATATATATTAGCCGTTAAAAATAAATTTTATTCACTTATATTGAGTTTTTAAATTTACTTAGGTTTAAATTTCTTAACTAATATATCTAAAAAATTCATCAAATTAGATAAAATAACATAAACTTAATGTTTTTAGCCGCTTTACATTAAATATTCCTATTCATAATCATTCTATGATTTGATAGTTTAATAAACTTAATGTAAAATTATAATAAATGGAGACACATTATATAAAAAAAATTATAATCATATAATAAACTAATAACAAATATTAAACATAAATATAATTGTGTTATAGGTACTGCTACTAAAAATCAAGCATACTTCATAATTTGCTCCATCCGACGATTTATTAAATCCATCTAAAATTCTTCTTTTAGTTATATGGACTATAAATATTTTATTTCTCTTGATGGTAGTTTTGCTGAAATATAGTATTTTTAATTAGAAGTTTTGTTATGTGCCCAGCACTCACTAAAAATCATTGACTATTCATCATTATATAATTTTAAATGCTTACTTTTTTCAAAATATTTATCATTAATGCTAGTCATTTACTTGTTTCATTTCATTCTTTTTTTTTAAAAAATCAAATTTTTAATCATTATTTATTGTCTATCAACCATTTGAATCATATGGTTTTCAATATAATAGAAAAATTGTTTATCTAATTTTGTAATAATTAAAAATAATTGAATTTTAAATCTTCCGAATTTTTTCTTAAAAAGATTATATGATGAAAATATTTTACTTAAGAAATAGATTTTTAAAAAAGATGGAAAAATGATATCAAATTAAAAAATCTAAGCTTAGCAAGCATGAGAAATGCATACAAAATTCTTATCCAATAAAGCCAATAATGATTCTTATAACTTTAAGATCAGTTCAAATGGGATATTTCTCATCACAAATACCACATTATAATAATAGAATATGAGTTTATGAAGGTCTTAGATTTTGATTGATAATCGAATTTGAAACTCTTTACTATATCATATTAAACTATTTTATTTTATTATATATAAAGTTTAAAATTTAACCCTAAAATTGTCAACAATAATTTGTTTATATAAACGAGACTTTTTATTCTTAGAAAACATAAATATATCAAATCTCAATTTCCCAAAAATTTAATTAAAAAAAGTCTATTTAAATAAATTAAATTATAATTTCATCTCTATAGCGATGCTAGATGTAATCAAGAATTTCAAAATTAATTTATAGATCTGATTTTGGTATTATTTAAAAATTCTAACGCAAAAGTTAATCAATTTCTTGATTAAATATAAATCCAAGAGCAAACAATAAAAAATGAAGGAAAGAATTTTAAATAATTAAATTAAAAATGAAAGGAGCTAAGATTGATGTAATATTTCTATAATTTTAATAAAAATTACTTATGATGTTAAAAAGGAAGCATTAATTAAATAGTAAAAATCATTAAATAAGAAACACAGAAAGGGTATTATGAATACACAAAGGGACATCATACAAGGTGACATAGAGAACAATAACTTCTTCTATCTATCATAATATATATCATTGAACAAAATAAATACAAATTAAAAAAGAATGGGTACTACAAATACTAGAAATAGTCACATTTATAGCCAGAAAAAATCATCAGAAAGGATTACTAACTTATCAAAGAGTTCTAAATACACTTTACTAAGATGTAATTTTAAGAGACTATGACAAAATTGAACTATGGACGAAACAACAATTCTAGATGCTAAGTCTTGCTTCAATTAATGATAAATTCTAAAAACCACAACAGACTCCAACAAAAACCCACGTATTGTTAATGAAGTCTCAAACCTATATAATTATAACCAACCTTCGTCACCATAAATTGAAACAAAATAGCTGTTATCAAATCTCAGCTATAACAATGGTGCTAGACTAGATGAAGATGTTCCCTAAACAAACAGAAATACCAATTTCATAATCAAAAGAGTTATTTACTCAGACAATGAGGAAGTCTGTCTGGAGCTCCATAGAATAAAAAAATAATATTATCAATCAAACTCATATTCAGATTATTAAAGTTAATTCATTAACTACATAGAACGATACATTGACACCTAAGTAGTAGAAGCCTAAGACATTAGACTTATATTTTAAGACTCTATATCTAATATCAATGACTTCAACGACTTCAATGAGATAATTTACCACTAAATAGGAAATTAATAAGAAATGGAAAAATTAGAATTAAATATGGATTAAAATTAAAGTATTAATAATTAATTATTATCAAAGTGGATGCAGCCTACAAGCAAGGTAGACTATTTCAAAGCAGAACTGTAAATTAGATTCATTATTAGAGGATCTTGCCTGTAAATTTGTATCAACACAACACAATCGAATTAAAACTCATCTATAAATTTAGGAGATTGGCTAAAGCCATCACAACTATAAATTCAAATGTTGACTAAATAAACTTACGGACATAAAAGCTATATCAGGAATTTAATGAGGCGATAAAAAATAAAATTCAGCAGTTGACACTTCCCCCATCTTCCTTTGCTTTATAAAACTTTTTAATATAAACATTTTAAAGAATGCATCAGCAAACGAGCTAGCAAGCATTTTAATTGATGGTGACTATCACACTACCAATTGAATAAAGCTGAAATTCTTTCATTTTATTCTAAATAAAAATCAAATAGATGATTATAAGAACTTGATTAATATTAAAAAGAATACTTTTTAATGGCGACGATGGTAGAGCAGTAACACTCACTAGAAATTTAAGTTACAAAAAAATAACTTAAATCTTTTAGAGGTGTTAAGATCAGTTACTGATTTAATTAAATTTTGGCAAAGTAACAAAAAGATCAGTAAACAAGCGATGATAATTAGTAATATTGATATGATATGAATAGTTGTAAATATAAGAATGGCAAAGCTTTTTATGATGTTCTTGTTTCATTTTTGTTTTTAAAGTATTCTTATTAATAAAGCAATTTCTTATAATCCTCCATTTTCTTTTTATTTAGCAGAAATGTCTTTAAAAACATGCTTAATATCGCAAATATCATTTTTTCAATTCATTTAATCAATAATTAAACAGTTCATCTGCAAATGCAAGTCAGATTCACAATACAGGTAAAAGATTTGACACCTAATTCATATTTAAAGATCTAGGAGACTAAATCAAAATCCTTAATTAGAGAAGAATATAAAGGAGATAAGTAAGGAAGAAGAAAATAAAGAAAAAACTTAGGCAAAGGTAAAAGATAAAGATAAAATCTCAATTTACGTAGTAGAAGAGAATTTACTAACTAGGTGAAAAGGATTAGTCCTTTATAATGTGATCTTACTATTGTAGAAATACATTTGATTTGGAAAATTATATTTAAATTTGAAATTAAATTATTATAATTATATTGGCAGTTAACTTTGTCCTATCCTAGACAATATGGTACTTGTATGATAGAGAATTTAAAATTAGCTAGACTATACTATTGGTGGTACCCATCTATCGCATACCTGGAGCGAGATAGCTTGACTTTAATTTTGGCATTAAAATCTACTAAACATATCACTCAAAATAAAAATGTAGTTAACTCGCTCCAGGGATGCGATAGAGGGGTACCTCGAATAGCAAAGTCCAGCTAATTTCAAATTCTCTATCAAACAAGTGCCATATTGTCTAGGTTTCCAGAAAGTTAACTGCCACGAATTATAATAATTAATTATTTTTTTATAATTGATTTTCCCAAATCAAATGTATTCCTGGAATATTACTAAAGTAAGCGGTAAAGTAGACAGAATATTTAGTTGAGTTTAATGGATTATGATTCTAAAATTAAGCAAAAATTAGGAATTAGAGGATTTTTAAATAAGTTTACTAGCTCTTTAAATAATTAAATTACTTAGCTTATTTTGTCATTCATCCCTACTTGCTGGGGTTGACTAAAGAAGCTGGCTTATTTTTAAACAGAAGATGTCTTACTGAACCAGTCTTAACACTCCTTACTCTAAAAAAGCTACATCAAGGTTACGTCAAGCTAATAGCATGCAACACGGTCAAAGACCAAAATCACATAATATGTCGAGAGGCAAATAACTTGGAGTTTGGCAATGAAAACAGTTCATTAAATGATAATTTATCAAATAATTGTAAAAATTTTATAAGCCAAATAAATTAATTTATACAAAGATGTTTTTACCCTCTAAAATTTAATATAATATTTATTTAATGTAATTATTACTTTTAAAATTGATTCTATATAATAAGCATATTTATCATCTTATAGTGGTTTTAAAAAATATGTACTATATTTAGGCATCAATATTGCCCAAAGAATCTTTATCATTATACATCAAAACAATCATCAAATAAGCATACCTTATTTATTAAAGCTTTGAGAATCAATATAGCGCATGTTATAGCCAGTCAAATATGTATGATCATAACTAAACCTTATAATCCTTCTATTTACATTATATCATCCGAATTTTAGTCTTGTAAAATTTAAATTTATTAAATTTAATTTTTAAAAGATCAATTGAAATTGAAATAAATTTTTAAAGTTATAGATTCCTCGATTGAGTATGAAATCAAAAGTATTAACCATATATAAATTCAATACTACTCATTGAAACATTGAAATGATATACTAAGTTATTTAACATATTTAAATATAATTTCCTGGTTTACCCACATCACTATATAATGCCATTTACTACAAGATTATAAAATACTGTAAGAAATAGAATATATAGAATTCAGAAAAATTATTTGAGATTATTAAGCCTGTTATAGATTTAGAAAGTTTATAATAATTACATTTGTATTATAAATCAAATGAATAATTTCTTCTACATAAACAGGGAGTTATTCATAATTTACCTAAAAGCATGTGTACTTTAACTAGTATTGCATAGAGAGCAATAAGTCATTTGGAATGCTGTAAAAATGATTTTAGCACAAGCCCTATCATTAAACGTTATATCCTTTATAGCTTCCTACAAAGATTATTTCATGCAATTGCTTTATTCTGATATTATTTCGATGTCCATTAGCTTTTTTCTTCTTCTGCTTTTATTTTTGAGAATAAGCATTCTAGTAATAGTTTTTCATGTTGTTACTTTAAGTTGAATCTCCATCAAGTTGTAAAGTGACCCAGTATTATCATTATTATGATTAAGTCCAATCGATTTGATTGGCGTTCCTCATCATCGTATATGTTAATTTCTTAAAATTCCTTCCTTCTTTCGACCCATTATTTGCAGAACCGGATGATCTTCTTGGCACAATTCGGCATTTTCAATTTTTTTCTTCTCAGTTTTGATAAAAAATTTAAGGGAAATGTGCCATGACAACCAATGGCTCACCATATCGATTCGACAGGAGCTATCTCAAGACGGTGAATGTCCGACTTAGACAAGTTTAAGACGAGATAAGTGAGCATCATGCTTTCCAATGTCACCCCACCCTTTTTGCTCTGCGCTGTTCACATCTCATTTAATTAAGGCCATTATAGTTGACACGTTCCTCTCAAGAAATGATTGCCAGTATGTCTACTGCTGTTTTCCTCTGGTGCCAGTTTGTCTTTCCTCTTAGCACGAGTATGCTCTTCTTTGTTTTTTCTCTTGTTATAATAGATCTTTTTCTTGAATGTATAAACTTTTCTACTCAGGAGCTACTGGATTCATGTGGCCCTCTACTGGAAGCTCTAGACTTGTTGGCATAACTACCAATTAGTAAATAAGTTAACATTCCTAAAAATGATTTAATAATCTTTAATTTATTCACGCTATATATTCTTAATTATTTTTAATATATTGAAATAGCATTTATCTCAAAAACAATGAAATTTAAAGATACGAGCCAAATAAATCAATTAAATTACTCACTACAGTTTAAGTCAATAATAATTAAACTGCATTTTTAAATAATTTAAGTTCAATATTAATCAATTAATTGTTTTAGATTATAGTTTAAAATTAATCGTTTAAACTAAAGCATTTCAAGAATATTAATTTAATTTATTTAGTTAAAGTAATTTATTCTGCATAAACTAAATATTTAATTTATGAACTTAATTAATTAAAATGCAAATAAATTATTATTGACTTAAACTGTAGTGAGTAATTTAATTGATTTATTTGGCTCGTATCTCGAAATTTCATTGTTTTTGAGATACTTGCTATTTTAATATATTAAAAATAATTAAGAATATATTGCGTGAATAAATTAAAGATTATTAAATCATTTTTAGGAATATTAACTTATTTACTCAATAATGGTGTTCCTATCCGCTATGTCACTTCATAGCTTTAATATGACTGCTTCGCCCCAACGGAAGCAGGCTTTGATGCGAAGGGAGTCTGAGTTAATAAGTGCTTTGGCGGTTTTCAAGCATACGGCTTCTTTCATTACTGCTCTATCAGTCATTAAAATAAAGAGAATTATTGCAGAATAAGCTCTTAAGAAATAGTCGGTAAGGGTCTGATTCAAAGTGATGTCAGATTTTAATTAGTAAACTGTTACATTTATTGTTATCATTGCATTTGAAGGAGGATGGCCTCAGGATGTATTGGTCTTAGTGATGGATCTATCGTTAACACACTTTTTAATAATAGAGTTCTTCCTTTGCAGCTTTTACTTCAGGAATATTTATTATTCTCATCTCATCTATTTGAACTTGTTTCGTCTACTGTATTCAAGAACAAATAAAATTTGCAATTGGTGGTTGGATCAATGATTTGTGCAACATTGCCTCAGTAAGGTGGTATGTTCTCTATAGATAGATTAGTTGAAATTCCGAAGAAAATTACCATTAATCGTTGAATTGACAGATGTCCCCATACTTTCAACAATCCTATTGTCGATTTTCGGATACATTGAGATTCCTCACAAGTCTTGAGAGACCCAGCTATAGTATGTGTGATTTCAGTTCATACAGCTGATAAGAAAGTGGTCTATTACTTTAATGTTGATTAAATAATAGGTAAAATTAAAACTTATTAGACTTTGTTTGACTTGTAATAATTTTGTATCCCATCTATTTTTACAATATTTTTATAAAAACAATGATCTATGAGCATATTGTACACAATCAATTCTTACTCCACATCGATCAAGAATTTACTTTGTAAACTATCAATTAATAATTGTTGAAAAATTATTTCAAGCTTTATTGTTCTGGTTCTATAGCTTTCATATATGGGGACTGAATCACTTAAAGTAAAAAATATATATGATAATAATAATAATAATAATAATAATAATTAACTCGCATCGAGGGCTTAAAGCCCGAGCATATCATTAAAAAGGAACTCAGTTCCTTTGGTTGTTTCTTCTCTTTTTGTTGTTTCTTCTGGGTTTCTTTGGTTGTCTTTAAAAAATATATATATATATATAATCCCAAAAAATTCAATAAATTTAAAATCAAATATGATAGTTTGTTTTTTATTTTTTAATTGATTTTTTGTTTGTCAATTATATATATTTTAATATATACTAGATCATCTATTCTGAAACTATTACTTTATTTCTCTCTATTAGAGTGCCATCAACTATAATTTTTAGTTGTTAAATATTAAATGAAATTTTACTACAAATTTATTTTAAAAAATCTATACATTTATTGTTGTCTGAATATATTTTAAATATTAGAGTAAATAGTTACTAATTGCAATTAGTTTTATTAGATTGATATTGGAAGAGGTAAAGCACAAAAAGTATAAATTTGTTCCTTTTATTGAAATAGATTAACAGCTTCAAAATAAAGAAGCATGCTTATATTTTCATGTTGTCTCTACTATATCTATAGGCCTTAAATTATTACTATTGTTACACTTAATAGAGGCTTTTATGATAATAATTTAACTAAATATGATTTTAAGCATCAAGATCATATAGAAATTTAAAATATAGATTAGTCAAAGCATAAAAAAGAAAATAAATAAATGCAATACTGTTGTACTTCAATAAATATTTCGAAAATTTTATCTTCGATAGACATAAAAAATCAAAGATAGTGAGTAAATAATGAAGAAATTAACTATTAGTATAGATTATTCAAAATTCTACTAATTATTAAAAATATTGCTTCGATAATTTTAATTGCAATTAAATCAGTAAAAATATTTTCACACTAATTTAAATTAAATCTCAGCAAATAATACTTAAACTTATAAATATTATTATTGACTGAAGTAGCTTTCAAACAAATAAGATTTCTAGCTGAAAGAGCTGATGCGAGGAACTTGTACTTCAGGAACAAGCTAATGACTCCTGAATCTTAAATGCCGTCCTAATAAAATCAAATGTCAACCTTAGATGGTGAGACTACATATTCAGCATAGAAAAGTGGCTCGAAGATTATAATGAAATCATCCCAACGATATAAGAAACAAGCAACAACATAAGATTTATAGGTTAAAATAATAAGACCAGAATAAAGACTAGAGAAGGCTTGTGGATACGGTTACTCCAGCAATCACAGCATATTTAAATCTTATATAAAACGAACTTAGTCCAGGTATTTTCTTTATACATCTATAAATAATAATGATTAATAAATATTAAGAACGAGGTTATTAAACTTAATTTCTATTATTTATTTTTGTTTCTCAGTTATCTCTTTAATCTCTATTAATTAAATTAATAATTAATTGTTCTTATTCTCCAGTCATTGTTCTAAACTAAAGAACGATATTTCAAAATTTATAAATTTTTAAAAATAACTTAAGTATACTTTGTTAAATAGAAAAAACAATTATCAATTAAAATAAATATAATTAAAAAAATTGATTTCATACATTTAAAATATTGTTATATTAATTGCTAATCTCAATAAAATACTAAGGATCAATGTTTTTAATATAGCAAGATATTTATATCATTTTAATATCACATTTATATAATTACTAAAAATAGAATTGTAAAATCTTGTATTAGATTTTTATAATTTTTTCTAAAATTAAATCTATTGATTACTTTATGAAAAATTAAATAGTAAATTTAATTGTATAGTAAATTGTCCTTTATATAAAATTAAATAAAAAGAAATATATAAATATATGATTGAACACCTTGTAACATTTTTAAGTATAATTGAATTTAGTATCTTTGAAAAGCATTTAAAATAATATTAAGAATAAATATATAATTAAGCTTTAAAATATTAAGTTAGTGGAGAAATAATTCAATTTCCTTTAAGTCAACTTAATATCGTAAAATCTTATTAAATATATATTTAGTATTCATTAAGTTCCTCTTATTTGCGAATAATGTATTTATTTTATCATGTCCCAGCAATAAATAGATTATTTATATCCAAAGAAATATTAGAATATCATTAGATTATAATAAGGACCAATAATGTCTAATTTGCTCATTAATACTTTTTAACGATACCTTTGAGGCATTAGGTCTATAAAAAATTTAAATAATAAAAAAAAGAATAAGAAGTCAAGTTAGTAAAAAATTAAAAATAAAAATATTGATTGTATGTAGTAAAATCTTTTACAAGATCAGTTTAATAAAGATTGAAGCAACTGAGAATAATTTTAAAATGTCAAATTTGATAAGATACTTTTAAATTTACGAAACATTTTAAATATTAATAATTGGAAAAAATTTTTGCAAAAAAAGGTATATATTTTATTAAACATAGATAAAATTCAAAAATATGAGGAAATAATTTAAATAAAATATAAATAAATGGCTCGAGTTGCTAACTTGCAAATTAAATATTATCTATTAACAAATTTATGAGTTATTTATGTTTATAATATATGTATTATTAGGTATTATTAGGATATGTGATACAGTATACACTATAATTATTATTTGACAATTAATTATTAACTTAAAAAGTTAATAGATATTAGATCTTGATATGAGTCGAAAAATCAAGTAGAGTTACAAACAACTCACCTTTAAATACTCAAAGGTTACTAATTAACTTATTTTTGAAGACAATTGAGTGATTTACAAAACATCAGGAAGACTAAGTAAAAGATTATCTTTCAAATTCAGAGCTCCGCTAAAAGCAGCCTCAAATTCAAACTCCAGCCTCATCTGTAAACTTTGAGGGTATCTAACTACAAAGAAAAACATGAGGTCGTCTTCACTTCCCACAATCATAAAAACAAAACAGACTTGATGCTCAACATCAAGAAAGCTATAGACGAAGTCAACATCAAAGAAACCAGCTTCTTCACACTGGTTCAATGTGCAGAGACACCACTGACCTAGTCCTTGACGAATACCCTACCACTGTCACAAGATAAACTTTATTTTCCCAATTCAAGTATCTTAATGCTTACTAATCTCACTTAAATCTTCTCTTTGTGATGATGCTAAAAATCTAGAAAAAAATAACTAGACGCAAGAGATTGGGCATATCTAAGACAAAGCGATTTCCACTAAGAACAAAAATTTTGAATATAACTTCATAGAAGAAAGATTCTTGGCACTTATCCAATCCTTTCTTTTCACTATTAAATAGCCCTAAGTCTAATAGGAATCTACTTTCAAGGTAGTTAACCTAGCTATTAAAACTCTTGTATCTCACCAGAAAAGTCTTACCAGTATACTTTCATCTGATCAGTTAATCAAGAGTTGAAGAATAATATTAAAATGGTAAAACTTATTAACATAAATAATTTCAAACTCTGATAACAATTTTAATTAAAAGTTTGCAGTAAAACTGATTATTAAATGGATGAAAAAATTTTGAAAAATCTTACTTTGCAGGTTAACCAATAACTCAAATGGTATTATGCAATAACAAAGAACAAATTCTGGCATGAACTCAATATTGAGGAAGAGAAAGACTAAAAGTCCTTCCATTCAATAAACTTTACATAAGTTAATCTTAATATTAAAAAGTCTACCTCATTAAACACCATGATTGAATTCTATGTAAATGCATAAAGATATGGATCACAAAAGCTCAAGAAATAAATTTTTCCCCAAATTGAATAATTATCAATGTTCAAAACCAAACAAAAAATTTTTGAAAAGGAAGGCACCCACAAATTTAAATTTAAGAAAGAGGAAGAAATAACATATTTATGCTCAACTGGCACAAAGACAAAGTAACCAACAAAAGATTTTGGTAAGTAGTATCAAGATGGAAGAAAAATAAAGGCTGGACATCCAAATTAAGATTAAGAAAGTCTATGGAAGACTAGAACATTTAAGATGTAAAAGGGCTTAACCCTTATATATTATCATAAAAGTATATGAAAAAAGCGTAAATTATTAGAATGATGCAAAATATATATTAATATAAATACTCTTGTTTATTAATTACTATATCTACTTAACCATTTAAGTTAGTACAAATGCGTGTAATTCTTTCAACACTGAAATCTTTAAAAGGGATATCTTACTTTTGCATTAGTCTATCTCAGTATCGATATCCTTGTTATGCAAGCAGCAAGCACTTGAGTTTGACGAATCTGCTCCTTTCTTGCATTTTCAAGTTGCTGCTGATCATGATATAAGGCATTAGGGAGGCAATGCAAGTACAGTCACTCGATAAACTTGAGAAGTAAATTCTAATTTTTTAAGATATGTGGTGTAATATTCTTTTCAATCTAAAGGGCAATGGGCATTTGTTTTACCTATTTTTACTTCAAAATTTTTCTACTTTTGCTATGAATTAATATCCTCTCTGATCTGATAGATGTTTGCATTTGGGCTTGCAGCTCTCTCTCTTTCTCATTTCTAAATCACAATCAACCCACTCTGTCATTCAGGAGTAGTATAAATAATATTTTCAATTGAATCTTCTTAATTAGCTGATCATTTTTCTTGGAAATTTCGACACATTTGGAAGTCAGTATTGCAAACGAAGTCCTGAGCCAAAGTTAAGATTTGCTCGTGATCAGTGCACCACTCGAACCAGCGGAGCTATCTCAGGACATTGTAAGTCCGAGACAAAGAAGTATCCTAGGAGCTGAGATATTGAAGCATCATTCTTTTCCTGACTCACTCTATACAATTACCCCAGGGGACTTTGCACATTTCCTGAACTTGGGAATCTCTCTGATTTTGATATTGACAATGCAATCTGCATTGCAAGCAAGACTCCTGCCGCTTTCCTCTAATACTGTTGTGAATTCCTCTTCACTAGAGAGGAAAGACTATGGCGATTTCCTTTTAGCCTAATGAGACTAGCTCTGATGAAGAACAACTTTATATTAAATATGCTACGAATTCATGAGGCTACTCATTGCTGATAATATTTACGCTGGCATAAAGACTTATATAGCTACTATTCACACTACCACTTCAATGCTTCTCTATGGCTTCCTCGCCTCAAAGGGATCGGTTTTTATGCCAAGTTCGTAGAAGTAAAGTAATGCATAGTTGGCATCAAATTTAATGCCCACAATCACAACTACTCGTTTAATTTTTGCGCTAACACTCACAACATTAAGTCAAACGAAGTTGCATGGGTAAGTTCATCGAGCTCACAATAAAGTAAAATTTACTCGAAATATGCTTCAACCAATCTTTCCCTGACTCAAAAAATCATAAGCATCATAGATATTGCCAGATACATTCATATTTGTTACAACCGAGATCCCCCCAGCCTCCCCCAGTTTCCCCCTTACCCCCCCATACCCCTCCCCACCCCCATTAAAATATCCCATTTCATATCAAATTTTGTATCTACAGGGTGTAAATCGATCTCCTTCTTGACATCTCGATTATAGTTTATGAAATATAAATTGAAAAACTTTTTCATATTATTTTTAATGAAAGTAAAATTTTTATATACAATGATACAAAAATATTTTTTAAAAATTTTTTGTCCCTTAAATCAACTTCATTCGACATAATTCGAAGAAATAGTATGAGTAATTTTTTAAGTTTTTTTTTTCTTCATTTTTTAAAAATGATAATGGATAAAATTGTTATAAAAAAATGAAGAAAAAAAAAACTTAAAAAATTACTCATACTATTTCTTTCAATTATGTCGAATGAAGTTGATTTAAGGGACAAAAATTTTTTAAAAAATATTTTCGTATCATAGTATATAAAAATTTTACTTTCATTAAAAATAATATGAAAAAGTTTTTCAATTTATATTTCATAAACTATAATCGAGATGTCAAGAAGGAGATCGATTTACACCCTGTAGATACAAAATTTGATATGAAATGGGATATTTTAATGGGGGTGGGGCGGGTATGGGGGGGTAGGGGGGCGACTGGGGGGGTATCGGTCGTTGTATATACATATTATCATTTGGCTTTACTAAACTTGGGATGCTAGTTATTAATCTTACGATTTTCAAGTTTGCAACTGTGTGATGATTAATGCCACGTCTCTCTCTATGAAACTTCATTCTGTTTTCCCTTTACTGTGGCTTGCTGAATATCCGGATCTAAGATATTGAAAGGCTACTGCTGCTTCATTGATTGGGCCTTAATTTCTTTAGTGTCATATCTTGATGGTATATTAGGCTGAGATGTCACAGCTTCCATGAGTAAAAATAGGAGCGTAATTAAATCAATATTATATTTATTTAGATTAATCAAGCAGACATTAAATTTTGGTACAATGATATTTATTTATGACTTGCCTTATTGTAAAAGTAGTTTCATTTACAATGTACCTTTGTATAAAAATTTAAAGCAAATAATTTAAATAGATTTATGATAAATTAACATTTAAATTTACTTTTAACAACCTTCATTATCGATAAAAAATTATACTTTTATTTAAGATCAGGGTCCCCAGAGACCTCAATATGATCATATTATTATTATTATAATTATAATTAGATTATTAGATTTCTAATTAGTTAGTTAGTTTTTTAGCATAGAAATTAAATCTGGAGATACGAAATCAATCCAGTAGAATAATTCAAACATATTCAGCTTTAGGAACTATGTCTCAACGGTTTGTCAGCATTGATTTTGGTGTACAGATCGGCCCCCATGCCGTCGTGAGCGCAAACTCTCCTTCTTCCTCGTATTTTCTCCTTATCTTACTGAGTGTTTTCTTCTTTTTATTAGGTGTGCTGTATCATGTAAAACCCAATCAGTTTTCTGTTGTAGCTGTCCCCTAACCAAGGATAGATGGGAAATTTATGATTGTACTCTATCAGGGTTTCTTCTGTAGATTTCTTCTACTTTCCTGATAAATGGAGTTTTACGGTTATCATGCGGTGTGTCCAATTTCTTTGCATTATCCTTATTCACATATTTCTCCTATTCAGGGATAATGGGATCATTCAGTTTTAATACGACATGATATGATCAACGGTTGACGTTTTTATTGGGGTGGTCCCCCTTTACCTTGCCTAACGTATTCTGAGGAGGTTCTCAGATCCGGAACTTATCTCGTAAAATCCGAGTGCCTTCACGGTTTCGAACTCCGGGGTACCGGAACTGGTCGGGATATACCTCCACATACCAGTAGGTCGTAACAAAATTTCTAATTCATTTGTCATTTTACGAAAACAGAAAATCATTGGTATATTATAAGAATTGTGAATCATCAATTGTATTCTAAAGTTTAGAAGAATTCCCTTACCTCTGTAATTGCATATTTAAACAAATAATTGTAAATAATCAAAAATAATTGAATTTTCTTCTAGCTTGCTGCATTTGAGTATTGTTTTTAGATATGTTAAATGCAAATTACTCATGATTTTAATTTACTAACCTTTTAGGGATCAAGAATAGTAGCATTTCGTAAAGAAGCAGCACATATCGTGATATTTTTAATCCATTCTATTTTAAATTAAGATAATAGTAAATGATTTATGTTAATTAATGAATTTTAATAATTTTTTAATTTCAAAAATTTATTTATGATCGATATTATTTTGATTGTTTTTTAATAATTGCCTTACTATATATAAAATCAATAGTATTAGAGTGATTAATAAATACAGATTTAAAATGTTTTTTATTAATATTATTCATTAATTAACAAAAGAATTTAAAGTTATAAACTGTGTCGTTTTATAAACATTCGATAATTCTCTTCAAGTTTATAATATTCATCCTCATTTATCTATTCTTCTTTATTTCATTTCTCATTCTTGTTTTAACTATTTATGTCTTGACTGGTATTCTTTATGTAATCTACAGATATTCTGTATAATTTTCTATAATTATATTCATAAAATTATATAAATCTTATGCTCTCTTGAGCTTTTCTCTTTAGAAGAATCTTCTTAGTATGTATTGATTTCTACAAAAAATTATTTCTCTTTCAGTACCAGTGAATACGTTCAATGAATATATAGTATGATTAAAGTAATTGTGGTCTTTAAATTATATAAAATATGATAAAACATAAAATAATAATCTAAGTTAGGATGGTAGAATATTAGAATATAAGAGGGTTCATTTCTTATGAAAGACTAACCTTTTTTAGTAATTAAAAATTAATTTATGAGTATATATATAAATCTAGAGTTCACTTCTCGATTATGAATTAACTAATTTCACTAAAATTTACTTGAGAGCTTTTTATAAATATGATGATTTTAAACTATATAATTTTTTATCAGATATATAGAGAACTCAATAAGAAGATACTTCAATATAATATTTATATTAATTTTCAATTTAAAAGTTCAATTTTTAAAATGAAAAATTGGCTTCATATTATTTTTATAAAAATAGATTTTAGTAACCAGTTTTATCACTGATTTAACGTAAGGAAGCTATTAGATGTAAATTAAGTTTTATAAATTATAAATTTAAATAATACTATAATTAAAAAAACTGCTGATTATCACAATAATTATTGATAAATCTCAATTACTCGAACTATTCAGAACAGTAAAACTTAAATGTCACTATATTGGCAGTTTCGGAAACATAAAAAAATGGAGTAACTCCTATGAGATTCTTCTCCAAGAATAATAATTTGAAAATTGAGGGTAAACAAGAAATCTATCACCTCATAGTAATTAATTTTTCTAAAATTTATAATGACAATTAACAACCAAAAAGAAATTAGATTAGATAAATTTTGGAATTCATAATTATCTTTTTCAAGTTGGTTAATTAAAGTAATTTTGTAATAAAAAAATATAAAAAATAATTACTTTTAAATAATATAAAAAAATAATGTTAGACTAAATAATTTATAAATCATTATATAATAAATATAAATACATTTTAAAAGGAGAAGTAAAAATCAAGATTAGTAAAATAATTTATAATATATCCATATATATTCTCAATGAAATAGACACTTGTCATTTTAGAATGATAAGTGTCGAAAGAATTCTTGAAATAATTCAATATCAAGAATTCTTTAAATTTTATTTCATAAAATTTAAAGATCAGTTAAGTCTTCAAAAATATAATTACATCAAGTGGAAACTATTTTTATAAAAAATTTTTATAAAATTTTTAATATACTTTAGATAGGAATAATTAATTTTTCTTTATTTATTAAATTAATCAATTTTTTAATTAGGAAATTTATTATTAGATAGTCTATAAAAGTGTGAATTTCGTTCTGAATTTATTCTAATAGATGCAAGAAAATCACTAATATCTTGCTTTAAATATAACAAAATTAAGAAAATAGATTGCAGAATTAAAACATTCTTATCTGGTAAGTATAAATAATAATTCTGAGAATTTTATTAAGTAACTTATTACTTTTTCAAATTGGCACTTTATAAAAATATTTGTCGTTTCTACCCATATTAATAAAAATCTCTATGAAAAAATTGATTAAAATCCAATCTCATTCTTAAAATTTATAGCAAAGAGATCAGTATTTTAACCTTATCCATTTCTATTGTTTTAGTGCATTAATTCATTGTTTCAAGTATGAATAGATATTTTTCATTTATTTATTAAAGAAAATTGCATAGGTTATAATCACTTAGCAATTATAGGATTGATGCTTCAAATGGATTCCAAAAAAATATAGCTTATATTTAAAAATTATTTGATATATGCAAAAAAAGCTTTATAATAACTTCATATACAAATATTTCTTTTCATTTATTCCAATTAAATCCTACGCTTCGCTTAATCTGTTCTTTTTTTAATATATAATAATATGATCTTTAGATTCAGATTCAAAGAAGGTTCTATTTAAATATATATGTTTTTTACATCTAAATTTGTAAAGTTCCCAATTTAAGCATCTAAAATATAGAACTAATTTACTTTTTAGGGAAAGATATACATTTATTTCAATAAATATAGAATGCAAAATAACTTTATGATATCTTTTATCGCTCGCTCATTATTTAAAATACAGTTTAAATTCATAAAGAATGATGCTTCAAAATTAAAAATGACATTAATATAACCAAGATTAAGAGATTATAAATTATTTTCAAAAATATTAAAACCATTCGATATGCTCTAATTAAGATAAGTAGGAACGAAACATTTTTTAATGTAGATTTATAAGGATATTAAATATTAAAAATATAATATTTTTAATATTAGCTCATTAAATAGTAAAAAGAAAACAATATGCCTAACGTTTTTATATTTATTCTTTTTATTAGATCATTTATGAGGAAAAAATTAATGAGAAGTAATTCTAATAAATAGACAATATAAACAAGATTTTAAAAAATAGCAATTAAAAACTTACATATTATATATAGTGAATCTTTGAAAATGAATAAACCTTTAAATGTATAAATTAACTCGCACTATTTTTAATTATTTCTTTATAATTAATATTTAATATTACATTTAAAACAATACGAGCATCTTATTTAAAGACACGCTTTTAAATCTAATTAATCAAAGATTATTTCGTATATTCCAACTATATAATTAAAAAACCACTAATTTCACATAAAATATAAATAATAGCTAGATTATTTATATTATTTTCAACCATTTAAATGTTAGATGGTTGAATTTGAGGAGTAATAATAATAAAGCATATATAGCTAGTATAACTTTTTATTATATATTAAATCTTCTACATTAAGTTCATTCTTTATTTTTCCTCTATACACTCAATTTAGAAAACTTAGATAAATTAAAATTAAACATGTGGTAAATACAAAGCTGTTTCTATAATATTCAGAATCAAGGAACGACAATAAGTCTTATATTTATATCATTATATATTTACAAGTTTATAAATCATTATAAATATTTAATTCTAACTTTCTTAATTTCTTGATTTTTTTAATATTTTATCAATATTAACAATAAAGATTAATAGGATAGAAACTGATGAATATTGTTCATTATAATTATAGAACAATATTTTTTCGCAATAAAAAAGTTAGGAATAAAATGGATTATGTTAATATCGTTGTTTAGGTGAATTATACAAGCACCCCTGCAATACAGAAAATAATGGAAAATAGTATATTTCAGCATTAGTTTAATTACTTAAATATTGAACTTGAAGGCTAAGGTGAAATTATTATTAACCATATGAACCTTGGTGATATTTTAATAGGGAAAAATTTAGATTAGTTAAAGAACAAATGGCTTTAAATGTGAAACTAACAAAATTTATTAAAACTGTCGTTATAATAAAGAATACTGACTTATAAATACTATAAATAAAAGTTTCTATGATACATTCAAAACCCAAAACCCCTTAATGAGGTTTATAAGTGCTTTGATTTGTAGGGAATTTGTTAGGGGTTGGGGTTATTAATTAAATGCGAGACAAAAATAACAAGCTTTTGGGGTCTATTTATAATGAAGAGAATATAAATTTAGTGTTTAAACTGCGTTATGGATGTGATATGTATATTGAATAAGTCAAACCAGTACTAAACTATAAGTCTATTGCAATGCTCTTAAAGCGTAGTCCATCAACTGTTCGCTCTCACTGCATGAAAGCTTTGTAATTAAAGCAATAATAGCTGAATTCTTAGCCTAAGAGGAAGTCAAAGTTTCAATAGAAGCATATTGACTATCTTATTAATGAAAAAACTTTGAAGTATTGGGCTCACTTCTCTCTCGACTAACGAGCTATTATGATTCACAGCCAGTTCCCTGAGTTGAAGATCTCTGCATAATCTGTTGCAAACATTTATAAACAAAACGGTAACTCTTATAAAGGTGTAAATTGTATCAAGAGAGTAACTGATTTCACTCTGCCATTTTACAACAACAACTTAAATTATATTTATAATTAAATGCAGAGACCCTAATAGAATAATATTAAGTTTATTCATGCTGACGAGGCTGTGTTTACATTCAACACTTTCATCTAGAAGTCTTGGTATAAGAGGCATAGTAATATAGAAGTATATGACTAAAAAGTACAAGGTATAAACAATGGCAATTCTTGGAGGAATTAGCGAGGATGCTGGTTTAGAAACTTATGTTATTCATCCTCGCTCTATTAAGACAGAGCAGTATATTAAGTTCTTAGAGCAGCTGAGAGAGAAGTACCCTGAATAAGGGATTATACTATTCGTTGATAATCTTTCAGTTCATAAGACAAAAGAAACAAGGAAAAGTTATGAACAACTAAGAATAACACCAGTGTTCAACGTGCCTTACAGCCCATAGTTTAATGGAATTGAATTCTACTGGGGTATACTAAAAGGTCATTATAAGAAACTGCTGCTATACCATCTAATGCATGACCTACCTATCGATACAGTAGACTTTATTAAAAGCTCAGCGAAGAGAGTAGATAATTTGTTGGCTTAAAAGTGTGCTAAAGAAGGGAGAGTGAATGTATATAAATAAGTTTTGTAGTTAAGTTAATGAATATATAAGTCACATTTAAAATTCTTTAGAGGGAGCTGGCTTCTCTTTCTTTTCTTCTACTTCTTGCTTCCCTCCTCCTAAGTTTCTTCTCTTGCTGCCAGCTCCAGCATCTATGTTCATTGACTCTGGAGGCTAAATATTTGAATAAAGTCTCTTGCTAACTTCATACTTTGTCTGCGACTTTTGCTCTCTGTGAAGCTTGCTCTATTCCTTCATCAAGAAGATGCCAGTACCAGATTTTTCTAAAGATTTAAACTTGAAATCTTACTTGAAATATATGGGTGCTTCTGCAGGTCTGATAGCCAGCTCTCACTTATCTTGATCCCCTGCAGTACCTTTTCTTATGAGATTCTTGAATAATTTATTTCAAGTAATCACCTTTAATTGTTGCAAGTATGCCAAAGAAATAGTTTCTTTCAGGTAGTTTATTTGACAACTGCTTCTTAGTAGGCAGGTACTGCGAAACCTCTGGGTCATTCATAGCATCATCGTATAAGTTAGTCACTGAGATTTCTGGATAGTTTGGAATCTCTGCAAACTTTACATCTTAAGTTTTCAATGCTTTCTTCTCTTCGCAGAGTATCGCCCTTAGAAATGAAATTTTGGTACCTTCCATCGTTGGCAAGAACAAACCAACTACATAATCAAGATGAGTTACTATGAGTTCATTACCTTGCTGCACCAGGTAGCGGTGCAAATCCTCCTTGCTTCTAAATCTCTGAATCAATTCTTGTGCTTGCACTCTTTTCATTACATCATTCATTGACTCCATCTTGTTTACAGATCTAAGAAATGATATTCAAATTTAAGTTTATTGATTTCAATTATATACCTCTGTAAAACTTACTATTAAATATGTGCATCCTATAGGAGGTCAACCTCTAAGAAGGATATGGAGAAGGTTTTGAGAACTGGTTTCAAACTTGAGAGATTGATATCAATTTCTACTGTTATAGTTCCATATTTTTTAATTTAAATTGGTACGTACTTAATTAGGAGCAGCTCCTAAAATGCTAGTACTTAATTAGGAGCATTAATTAAAGCTAGTACTTAATTAGGAGCACCCTAATTTTAATCATAAAATCACAAAATACCTCCTAAAGCAGTACGTACTTAATTAGGTGCACCTCCTAAATCGGTACGTACTATAATCAACTTATTATTGAAAGTAAAAATGGTTACTTCCTCACCCATATGTAGAACTGGATCGTCTCTTAACACTCATAATTCTTCTCTCATACTCTAAGAACTTCCCTTGAAACTTGTAGGCTTGCAAAGCTCTCATATAAGCTCTCAGTTATAGAGGCAGTTTTATAATTTTAAATTCAAATTTAAATATGAGCGCTAACATTTTTAAAAAAAACAACAACACTTCCATCAAACCAAATGAGACTTACCTTTGGCGTCAATAAAAAGTGTGATAGCTGTGAGATGAACTCTCATAAGGAACTACCAGAGCTATCACTGAGGTCTCTGTTATTAAAATAGAAATTAATAATAGAAAATAAATGGCAAACAAGTGTGTGGGAGACAGAGAGGAGGATAAAGTTAGAAATGAAATTTCAATGTAAGCAGAGGAAGTAGAAGTATACTTTTGTGAGTAGTGTGAGAGAGAATTCGCTCATAAATCTAGTTGGCATAGGCATATGAAAGAGCATAGAGAAGCCAAGCCAACTATATACTTAAAGCACGACAAAGTTGATGGAAAGTATGATTGCTTTGAGTGCCATAAACAGTACTCTCACACAAGAGACTTAAAGAAGCATCTTTTAAAAGCCCACAAGAAAGAAATAGAAGTTGAAGATTAAGACACTCAACTGAAGTTGCTCAACAAAAGAAAAGCAAGGGAGCCTCTATAAGTTGCTGAGCTTTAACAAGCAAGCGAATCAGAGTATGTGAGGATTGCACGCAACCTATTAGCATCAGAGGTCACTAAAATCATGATTAAAATATAATACAAGAAAATTCCAGTACTTGCATAGATTGATTTAGATACTTTTCTCTAAAGCTACCTAATTCTAGAGGACTCCTATGACAAGAAAGTTATTAAGGATCATCAGTATGCTTACAAGGTATATCCTTTCAACTATCTCCTTAGTGATGATAAATATTAAATGGAGTTTACTAATGAGTATTAAGTACTCAACTCAGTCTAAGTTTAAAGAGTGCAAATACTTAATAAAGCTAGATGCTGTTCTCCTAGCCAAAGATCATGTAGCTTTCAGACTACCATTCTTTGAAATGACACTCAGAGATTTCATAACTGATCAAAGAAATCATAGATAGCTTGCATTTATATCAACCTAAGCTATACAAGGTATCAAAGAGCTTCATAAATTAGGCTTTGTTCACAGAGATCTCAAGCCTGAGAATATAATGTTGAACTTTTCACCAGTAAAACTAACAATTATTGATTTCAACAGAGCCTTAAGAGTGGAAGTTTTCAAGGCTTGGAAGTGTAATGGGAACTCCAGGATATTATCCAGAAAGGGAAGACTGGAGAGATGGAGACTAACAGTGGGATGTGTGGGCTTTAGCAGCAATAATAATAGAGTGTGATATGCCTCGCAACGATTACAATTCTACAAGATGTGAGAAGAATGCAAGGCAAAGAATAAAGCAATTTATTGACAAAACAAGAGTATCTCAATCAATGAAGCAAATGGCAGAGTCAATAATAATAAAACCAAACTCAAGATCAGAAATATCAATAGAGTAGATAGAGTTGTGGTTAAGTAAGATTAACTTCAGTCCTCTCCCACATGATCCAAAAGTGCATTTTGAGTGATAAAATTAAATATATTTACTATAAATTTCACATTAAAACCTATTAATAACCCCAACCCCTAACAAATTCCCTACAAATCAAAGCATTTATAAACCTTATTAAGGGGTTTTGATTGAAGAAGAAAAATTCACATTTATTTTATATAGCTAATAGACTTTAAAATAAGAACAAACATAATTCTCAACAGTTTAAATCATATTGATATCAGACTCTCTGATGCTTAAATTATCACTTTATTTATAGTGAGATTTTATAATTAGCTGTTTTATTAATGTCTCATTAAAACAAATTATATATATTATAAATTGAGATATTAATATAGCTTAATATGATAATAAAGTATAGATGACACGTGAGTTAACGGTACTAAGCTATATAATGAATGATACAAGAAATAAGAAAAGCATTTTAATTAAAAATGTTAAATAGACATATTTTTTTTCATTTTCTTAAAGTAATACTGACATAAGGATTACGCTGGATTAGGACTGTATAAGACCAAATTATGGTCTTAATATTTAATCAGTTGCAGCTCATGTTAATTTTAAATGATGTCTTTCTCTATGGTTCATTTTGAATGTAAATAGATGATTCTTCATTTTATGATTTATTTCATATCTTGTCCAACAATTTTATTCAAAAATTCCGATATAATTCAGATCACAAATGATTGATAATTGCCTAGCTAGAGGATAATTCAATGAAATAACTCAGATGAAGTTTGTGCATATATGTCCTAAACTTAAAGATATATACTATTAAAAGTCCTTTTTAAAAGTTCCTTATAAATTTACATTAAATATATAGTACAAGTTGTCATTGCTGGTAATGGCGGTTTATAGGAAAATACAAAAACTACAAAATATATTTAATTAATTTCATATTAAAATTTTTCAATAGAAGAAATCATTAAAATTTAATTTAATTCTTATAGTATCAAATAAACTGAAAAAAATAAAATCAAAATGGCTGAATCTTCTCAAAAATTAGAATTTAATAAATTGTTAACTTAGTTATTTTAGTTTAAAGCTTGGGGTCAAGATGATTACAATTCTTTAGTATAATCCTTATAATTTTGAGATAAAAATGATGCCATATAAATCTGGGAATATAAATAAGATATAGATGATTCTCTAACTTAGCCATTAAGATTTAAAATCCCGAAACCCCTTCAGTAGTTTGATTGAGTTTTTGATTGATAAAATCGAGCAATAAACGCAAAGTCTACCAGGGTCCTATATCAAGGTTTATGTAGGGGTTTATAGTTTAAATACAAGTAATTTAAGCGTGTAAATGAAGGGTTTGGGGTCAGTTAATGACGGTAAGATGTTTAAGTTGCGTTATGGATGTGATGAGTATTATAACTAACTCAATCCTATTCTTAATTCTTAATTTAAAGCAAGACTGCTCCACAAATCTGCTGCTACTGTTCACTGTCTATTAGCATTAAATTTAAAGAGGAAGCAGCTTAATTCTAAGCCAAAATGATCATTGAAATTTAAGCAGCATACATATTGATTATCTTGTTAATGATAAGACTTTGAAGTAATTGGCTAATTTCTCTCTTACCATTAGGGCTGTGATGTTTCATCCCAAATTTCCAGAGCTTCAAAACTCTGCTTAATCTATAGTCAACATTCATAAAAAGAATGATATATCTTACAAGACAGTCAATCGCATTAAGAGATTTATAGACTATACTGTTCCATTTTATAAGAATAATTTAAATTATATATTTTATTAAATGCAGAGAGCTTAAGAGCATGGTATCAAGTTCATCCACGCTGATGAAGCTGTATTCACTTTCAATACCTTTATATCGAAGTCTTGGTATTAGAGGTACAGCAACATCGAAGTTTATGATTAAAAAGCTAAGATTCAAACTCAGACTATTCTTGAAGTAATAAGTGAAAATAATGGGTTAAAGATGTATGTTATTCATCCTAGCTCAATTAAGGCCGATCAATACATAAAATTCTTACAGCAACTCAAAGATAAGTATGCTGACTAAGAAATTATTATGTTTGTAGCTAACTTATCAGTACACAGAACTAAAGACTCTAGGAAGAAAATGAAAGGTTAACATGACACCTGTATTTAACGTTCCTTACAGCCCACAATTTAATGAAATTGAGTTGTATTGGGTTCTATTGAAAGGCCACTGCAAGAAACTTATACTATACCACTTAATATGTTAATTAAAGATAGACACAGTAGACTTTTATTAAGAGTGCTGTTAAGAGAGTCAGCGATGAGGAAGCTAAGATTTGTGCGAGAGAAGGAGATTTTTTGTTATAAATAAGTATTAGATTTAAACGAATGGATAAGTTCACTTATCAAAGGAGCTTTTAAATGGTTTTGGCTTCTCTTTCTTTTCTTCCTCTTACGGCTTGCTTGGTCCCATGTTTTTTCTCTTAGAACCAGCTCCTGAATCGATATTCATCTCACTGGTTTTTAAACATCTTTGAAGAGACTTTTACTTAATTCATGTTTTAATTGAGACTTTCTTTCTCTATTTAATTTGCTGCGCTCTTTCATAAAATATAATGTAGTAACAAGTTTTTCTATAAAAGGTATAAGTCTATGCCTACTTGAGATAAAAAGGTGCTTCTGCAGTTACTTAAGCCACTTCTGGCTAATTTTAATTCCTTGTTTCTCTTTTTCTTCAGGAGAATCGCTCTATCGTTTCTTGTAAGCTCCCTAAAATTACTCAATTTAAGTACTCCGGTTTCAGAGTTCCAAGAACGCAAAAGAATAAATTTCTTTCTGGTAACTAATTAGATAGTTGTAGCTTTGACGGTAGGTAGAGAGCAACATCTAGATCACTCATTGAATCATCACAGAGATTTGTCACTGATATCCCTGGGTAGTTAAGTATCTAAATCATCTTGATTTCATTTGTCTTAAAAAAATTTTTTATCTTCACTAATTAAGGCTTTTAGAAATGAAATTTTAGTTCATCCTGGGTTGGTAAGAACAATTAAATTATGGTTAATAAGTTAGTTGAAGGTAAATGCTTACCTTGCTAAACCAAGTATCTGTAAAAGTCTTATTTACTTCGAAATTTTCCTATTATTTTTTTAGATTGAATTCGATTCATTGCATCATTCATAGATTCCATCTTGCTCTTTCTAGAAATGTTAATGCAATTTACTAATATGGATATCCATTCTAAGTTTATTAAAATCATACTACTAATAGGGAGGACTTACTGGAGATAAGCCTGAAATATAGATGCGGATAAGCATTAAAAAACTAGCTCCTAGTTTCATGGATTGATTTCCATTTTTATCAAACTTTCTGCATTAACATGCTCCTAATAATTTTTAATTATTTTAGGAGGACCTCCATTTTAATTTTGAACTTTATTAGGAGTTAAATTTTAAGATTAAAATTAATTAGAAGGATATTGAATTTAAAAATGCTTAATAAATTTACCTCTAAATTAGGTTAAAACTGAATTTGAGAACCTCATAGATAAACAAAACTTCTTTAGGGGCATTTTAATTTACTAAAATGTAAAATATTCTCATAAAATATGTTAAAATACAATATTTTATGACACTTTATTTTTCTTATCTCTCCGCAAATAATTTATCAAAGCGTCTTTTTATCTATTATTATAGTAAACCTGGCTGGATTTTATCTTTATTATAATATAATCTATCTGTAAACTAAAATTTGCGCTAACCTCTTAAAAAGAGCGGCATCACTTGGAACAAGCCAATAATATTATCATTCTAGCAACCCAAAAATTAAGAGACAAGAGGTGATTGTACTCGGTTGGAGCCTACACATGATAACTTTGACTCATCAACCTTTGAGATTTCAATCATAAGTCAAAAATAAATTCTCAAAGAAAAAAAGCAAGCAGTTGAAGAAGTCAAATAACCCACCATTGATATTTAAATATTACCTGTTAAAGTAAAGAATTCTTGCAAAGACTGTAATAAAAATTTCCTCTATAAGTACAAGAGGTACTTAAAAGATATACACAATGACATTCTTCGGTTTTATCTCAAGCATCATAAGAAGGATTGAAAGTTAATTTGTGAGATCTGTGAGAAGCTTTACTCTCATAAAAGAGACCTTAAAGTGCATTTAAAGAAAAAGCACAATAAAAACTTTGTGTTTTTTCATAAAGAGACAGATAAAAGGCTCCTCTAAAAAAAGAAAATCAAGAAACTCAGTCGAGTCTTATAAGAAGTGAGGTCTTAAAGTAAGTCAAAATGAAGAAAGCAGTTATGAGCTTTCTAGTTTCAGAGATCAATAAAATCATGGTAAAAATTGAGGCTATGAAGATACCAATCTTGAAAATTGTTGAGATAAATTCTTGCCTTTAAGCTACTTCACTCTTGAGGATAAAATAGAGAAGAGAGTCATCACGAATGAGTAATATGCCTACAAAATTATCCATTCAATTACAAACTTGCTGATGACAGGTTCTAGATGGAATTATCAAATGCGTATTACGCTCTTTAATAAGCAAGGTTTAAAGAGTGTAGGCTTATAATTTAGCTTGATGCCATTTTGCTTGGAAGAGACCACGTTGCTTTTAGACTTCCTCTCCTTGAAATTACTTACAGAGAATTCTTATCTGACAATAAGGGGCAAAGATAAATTGGCTAGATAAATATAGCAGATGATAGAAGGAATAGAAGAGTTACACAAAATTGGGTATCTCCACAGAGACTTAAAGCCAGAAAGCATAATGTTTGACTTTAAATTTTTGAAAGTATACATTATTGATTTCAGCAGAGCACAGAGAGTGCAAACCTTTGCTTTAGGAAATTTATAAGGCAATCAAGGGTATTTCCCAGAGAGAGAAGATATGAGAGACGAGAACAATGCCTGGGATGTATGGGCACTATCAGCAATAATTACAGAGAGTGACATACCAAGAAACGATTACTTAAGTTGCAGGAGTGAGAGAGATTCAAAGCTAAGAGTCAAATAATATTTAGAAAAGTAAAAGATAAAAGAGGCCTAAGAGACCTTGCTTACTCAACTATCATCAAGCCAAGCATGGAAAGTCAAGCTAAAATCGAGACAAATAAACAACACTTTAGAAAAATAAAGTTCAGAGAACTCCCACATGATACTATGCTTATGTATGTGTGAAATATTTAAATAACTCGCTTCATATACTCACGTAAATTACAAATATTTAAACCCTAATCCCCGACATAAACCCTAATAAAGTATGCGTTTATTGCTATCTTTTATCAATCAAAAACTCAATCAAGCTTCTGAAAGAGATTTTGACTGTTTGATAATGTGCAGTTGTAAATTTTTTTATTCATCAGAGTACTAGCGCAATGAATTTTCTATTAATTCTTGAAAGCAAAATCTTTAATTAATTAATTAATCATAATGATTAATTTCAAAATCAATTGATTCTTTAATATTTTCTAAATTATAATGATATTAAATTACTGTATATATCTAAATTGTTATTAATTTAATTTAGTAATAAAAAGCTCTTAGATTAATTCACAAATTTAAATTACAATATCACCTATCTAAAATTTGAATTATTTATATTCTCAAGAAAAACCCCCATTAAAAAAATAAACTTTATTGATAACTTATATATAATATCTTTGGGATCTATATGATTATTTATTTAAGTTCAAAATTTTAAATTCATTTTTTTTTGGAGTTTGCTCTATTTTAATTTATAAAAATCTGAGAAAAATAAGTAAGTTGATATAATTAATCAAAAATAAAATTTAATAAAAATGAAGATGAATGAAATAAAATAGGAAGCTTGAAAAAATTATTTGCTTATTAATGTTTCGCAATAATTAGTATCATTAAAATTCTCGAGTTTTTGCTACAGTAAAACAAATTTCTTCAATATTAAAAATACAAGAATAAAAAGTATATGCGATAATACAAAGAATAAAGGGAAATAAAAGCACTTCGAAAAAATTACAAGGGAATAAAATTTAGTTTACAGCTCAATAATTAACTTACCTTACTTTCCAATGATACTCTTAAAGAGTAGATGTTGCTCTCACTAAAAAATAAAATAGAGAACAATTATTTTTCATAGGTAGTTCCCGGAATAAAAACTATCAGCAACTACTTTGCATAGAATTTACAAAAGTCATGGGATTAAATTTAAGGAATCTAGGGCTGACTATAACTTAACAGATCATAAAAGACAACTAATAAAAATAGATTTAATAAGAGTTAAAAAGTAGCTAACTAATATCATAAAAGCTAAATAGAATATTGTGTATTTAGATGAAGCCATATTTAAGGCTCATTCAATTACTTATAAGACTTGGGCCCAGAAATATACTAATTAGACACTTTTCAAGGAGGGTACAAAACTTTAAACATTAGCTGCTGTCGTTATCATTAGTTCTAAATTTGGACTTGAAGGATTTAGAGTTGTGTAAAAGTCAATTAAAATTGATGACCTCTTATAAATAATTCTGGAATTAAATACTAACTACAAATAGCAACCATTAACAATATTTCTTGACAACCTAAGAGCCCACTCCAAAATATTTAAAGAGCATGTTGAAGCAAATGGATGGTAACTCTTATTTAATGCTCCTTATTCGTCAAAGTTCAACTGTATTGAAAACATTTTTTCAAGAGTCAAACGGGTATATAAGAAATAGCTTATTAAACATTGGTTTAAGTTAACAAACAATTAAAATCATTAAGCTGTAATAAAATCTATTAAGTCTATTCAAATAGATGATTTTAGAATGAGTGAGATACACTGCTTAAGTTTACTTAATTAAAATTAATGAGTTTATTAAAAGTTAGGTTAATTTTTTGATATTTTAATTAACATAATTAATATATGTCACTGATTCATTTGCATACTTTTGGCTGGAGGGCTCCGCATTATAATGTTCTCATCTGTTGCAAACATATTCATTTAGGTTTATCGCATTTAATTGTTGTTATTAATCTCGACAGTGTATGAGATCTCATAGCGCTTTCGTTTTTTTCTACTGCTTTCTCTCCAATGTCTTCATTTTGAGCATCGAGAGCGCTTTACCCTTCCGTTCTATACATACATAATTATTTATGTTTACTTACTTGAGGAATGAGGCACGGATTGCATTTCCCTTAAAAATTCCTCGCTAATCTATATCGACTCTCCTTTTTATTCTTCGTCAAGCACGTTATTTCTAGCAGCCTACTGCGACATAACCATTTATGTCAACCATTCATTTTTGATTGTTCCCAGGACTCTAAAGAAAAAGTACTTGTCAGGGAGATCCTAGACCTCGTCGTAAATACCCAAATATCTGTTAAGCGCTTGATCTTGCTTTACATATTTAAATATGTTCGCGACACTGAGCTCAGAATAGTTTGGTACGTTGACATAAATGAAATCTGCTGATTTAAGTAGCTCTTTGAGGGAAGCGAGGACATCTTTTATGAATTTCATGCTAGTCCGCTTATATGAGGGCAGATGGTATCCCACTAGCATGGTTAAGCAAAGATGATTTACGTGAATATTTTAAGTGATTGTACCAATCCAGCTTAGCATTTAGACTCCCGTCTAAAACTCTTGAATTTATGTTCACAATATTTTGTGAAGACTCCATTTGAATTTTATTTATGTTCTTATTATTTAATAAGGCTTGATGTTAAGTTATTAATTAAAGAGAGATATTCTAATTAAAATAAATTTAATTGGATATATTAACTTTAAAGACATAAATAAATTAATTATTTTGGTTTAAAGTTTTAATGTGAACATAATTAAACAGCTCAAAGAGTTTTTACAAATTGTTAAGCAAATAATTTAAAGTTTAATAGATTTTAAGATTGAGTTATCTAGGAGGGATTAATTAAATAGGAAACAAAATATATAAACATAATTAAATATATTATTTGATAAAATTATTTATGTTCATATAATTTCAAAATCTTTTCAGGAAAGTTTCCTCAATAATAGATTTGTATCGCGACTCCTTTTCAGGAACCTTTCAGATTCTTAACAGGAATCTTTCAGAAACATAATTATTAATGTTTGAATTAGCTAATTATATTTATAAATAAATTAAGACCCTCAAAAATTTGTTAATTACTTTTATTTAATAGCCTTTTTATAATAACGTAAACAATAAACAAATATGAGAAATAATTCACCAAGTTAATTGTCTTTATCTAGTGATGAAAGTAACTAAAGTGATAAAGACGATATAACAAATTTATGTGAAGTCAACACTTCACAATTTTGTTAAAATAAAGTTATAAAACCAATAAAAAGGGGCGATGAGGAATACTTATAATACTATTCTAAGTGGCAATAGAGATGATCATCTCGTGCATAGAATAAAGCCAAGAAACCCAGAACTCTCATGGAATGTTAATTATTTTCATTTGTTTACACATCCCTTTAGCTTAAGAGGCATATGCTGGTACATTAGTGAGAAAATGGAAAGTTTATTTAACTAAAACTTTGAGGAAAATATACTTGCCTCATTTGCTTAAAAACCAAAGAAAAATCTCACCTTTCATCAAAATAAAAACTTTTTATTCACTTAAGTAAACACAATGAACAAGAAAATTTTGGTTGCTGGTTATTCAAAATTAGTAAGCTTACATAATTTTAAAACTTTTAGATACTTAATTAAATCATAAAGGCAGATCAAAGATTCAGAAATAAAAGTATTTTGAGCAGCGATTAGGAAGAATCAAAAAGTGAAAACATGAAAATTAAAGGGGAGGGAAGGATTGGTTTTGTGATGAATCATAACACTCAAGTTAAAGCTTGCAAATTATTGAAACTAACACGACCAGTAACTTTATGCTTATTAATGAAGTAATTGAAAGATAAAAGAAAACTTTCAAAGTACAATTAATTGGGTCTGTCAAATATGAGATAGCAATGATACTTGAGCTTTCACTTGACGCGAATATTCTATGTAATGACAAAACAAAAATTAATTCTATAGAAGGTTGGACATTAACTCTTGAATTCCAAGAGCTCAATAATATTTAGAACTTGGCCATATTCTTATGGAATCAATTCAAAGTTATGCAACATATTAAACTTTAAGTTCAAAACTACTAAGACTAAATTTGGGTGTATTCTTTGATGAATAAGCAATTTATATAAAAAGACTGAACTTTGATATATCAATTGTAATTAATAGAAACTAAACTTTCCTAATAATAAATAAGAAAGTATTTACTAAAGATAAAAGAAGCAGTTGAAGAGCTTCACTCACTAGGCATCGTACATAAATTCTTAACTCCAAACAATATTAAAATCACTTTTGGCTAAATGAGCTAAATTTTCTTAACAAATTATAGTAATGCTTCATTTTTAGAATAGAGATCCTTAGCTGCAGCCATACCTTTAACCTACTACTAACACTATGTGGATTTAAAAGAAATGGAAGATAGCGATCCTAGATAGGATGTTTATTCCTTAATTGTGATTATGATTAGAATGAAGATAGGGAAAAAATTCAAAAACTTAGAATAAACTCCCAACGACTTTGGGGAAATGGCATCGATAATCAGAAAAGACAAGACTTTGAAAATTATAGTGAAGATATATATATAAGACTATATTTGTTCTGATTTTTCTAAAGTGCCATCTTTAGCATAGTTATAGAAAATAGTAAAACAGTAAATCAAAAAACACACAAAAATGAAAATGTTAAGAATTTGTTTATACAAAGAATCATAATGGCCAATTCTCAGTTAATAAGTGAATCATTTTTTATGAATAGGGGTTTTAAATAGGGATATGAGTAATTCTTTTAGAATACAAATATTAAATACTTGCAAGGATTTGAAATTGAATAAATATCATAAACCATTTATTATATGATATTATAAAATGCTTGTGATTTCGTTTTAACTAGGAATAAAAGTTGTGTCCTCAGTAGATATTATACTCAAAATGTCTCCAAAATTTTAGTTATTATTTAAAATCAATAATTCTTTTGCCAGATCTTTCACATTTTACAAGTTCTAATACATCATTGAAATGATTTTTTCCTTGCTAATATACGGGGACATAATTTTGATTCGGATTATAAGAAAGTTCGTTTTTTGAGTTCTAGAAAAGCTCTTTTTGGTGCTATACGAACTGTCATCAGATTATTTTTATGTTTTATGGCTTCAATTTTAGACCTACAACTCTATCACTAAGAAGATGCTAACTGCAATAGTTGTGCTTAAAATGCTTCTCAAAGTGGCTACTTGTCTGGGCTGTAAAATAAAAAGATCCACAAGAGTAAAATCAAATCATCTCAGGCAAGCCAAAAATAATGTCTGGCTAAAGTAAACTTTTGATATTTAGTCTCGTTGATTTGTTTCTTTTAGTTAAAATAAATTAGACATTTGAAGTCTTAATATACTTTCTATCTGTAGAGCCCATCTTATTTGAAGTAAAGTATTTAATACCTAGTCAAGTGATTATAATTAAGTTTAATTCTCTACTAAATCAATATTTTATGTAATTTCTTCTTAATTACTTAGGCAAAATTAGTTAGTTAGTAGGATCTTATTCAAGTCTCCGATCAATTTAAGTATGCTTTGATTTATCAGTTTATATATATCTGCAAATTGCTTGGTTAATTATTTTCATTTTATCACAAATTTCATCACTATGATATTTATGTTCTTCATTAGTATTATTTTCCTCTTGATGAGTTGAGTACTTCACTATTTTATTTCTTGGTTTTTAGTTATTAATTTTCAAAGCATAAAAGTGTTGAATAATCTATAGAAGTTAGTAAATACTAGGAAAATAACAATAAATACGAGAGTGCATAGCATGCTTTGAGAATTTCATCATCTGAGTGAGAAATTAAGTGCTTTTTAATTTTATAGTGTGGTATTTAATACCAAAGTATTTTTAATAATTATAAGCGTACCCGCTTAATATTAAAAAGGGTAAAGCTTCCTTGTTCTTCTAAATGCGTTTTTATATGTTTTATAAATTGTTTTCTAGTTAAAATTTTATCATAAATTTGGGTTGAATAGGAATTAGCAGACATAGCTCTGGTTGGTTTTTTCTCATCAGATTATAAACAAGTTTAGTTTTGGTCAGATTTATTAGGGATCTCTAATGAATTAGTATTGTAGAATGAGAGTCTTTAATTAAAATAGAATTTTTTATAGTTCCATAACCAAATGAGTCATAGCCATCTTAAGAATTAAGCCTACTTAAAATAGAGCAAATATCTCAGATTCCTTAAATTATGCGTTTCATTTACTACCTATCATAAATCTTTTAAATTAAAAAAGTTAATAAATTTATATATAACAGAATAACACTTTAGTGTTCTATTTTTAAATTAAAATTGCACAATATATTTGAACCCATTAGTTGTATTACCGAAAAGAAGAGGATTATCCTTCAAATAATTATAAAGTAAGTAAATATATTTGATAGAGTACTTATAAGTATGATCTGGTTAGAGATTAGTTTATATATTTGAGAGTTAAAATTGTTTTCGATCATATTTTTTTAGATATTTGCTGTAAATGTGAGATTAACTATAATATATTAACTTTCAAACTTGTTCTAAGTTTCTGTATAGTGTATCTGCATATTAAATATACTCAGGTTTATGTACTTCGCTGTGGAAGAAATGATTTGGAAATTCAAACAAATAATTATTATACGAATAGATATAATTAAATAACTAATCATACTCAATTCATGGCATTCTAAATAAGCAGAGATATACTCATTTCTTCTTACTTAATTATAATTATAAATATTCATATATAATTCATGTCTGTTTATGAATTCTTATTAGTAATTTTCTCGATTGTCTTATATTTTATCAATATTAAATAACTTAAAATATAAAACTAATAATAGTCACAATTTAATATAGACTTTTTGTACTCAAATTTAATCACTTCTTTACTATTTATTAAATTAAAAATATTAGGGGACTTAAATATGAGTCCCTTAAAGTCCACTGGGACATTAAATGAATAAATGTGTTTTTAAAAATTGAAGAACCATATTTATGAATTAAATTTTTGTAAAATATATATTAATGTTCTTATTTAGATCTTAGCGGAATATTTTGGTATGAATAAGGATGCTGACATTTTATGGCAATAAAAGAAAAATTCAATAGAAAATACTCTAAGGCTTATAAAAATAAAACTAAGAACATTTTTTATACGAGAAGAATTATAACGAATAAAATGAAGTCATTAGACAAAGTATCTGATTTTTATAAAGTAATGTGAAACTAAAACTTAAGTATCAAAATAAAATAATAATTAATTAATTACTAAAACAGCAAATAAAATAACATAGAAATTATAATTAAAAGATCAACTTAACGGTAAGTCTGACTAGTTCCTCTTTCTAAAATTTTAATGTAATCATTAAACCATCGAACTTCTATAGTTAACATGTTTCTGCCACCTTAAAAGCAAATACTAAAAGATTTATAAGAGATTTCCTAAAAGGTAAAAAATATTTTATAAAATAAAATGAAATAGTATTGATTAATGTACCCTCTTTCCCTTTACATTGTTTGAAGCAATTATGGGAGGTAGTAAAAATAGATAAAGACCTTTTGAAGTACCTCAATATTTCTAAAAATACCGAAGAAATACCTGATAATAATTATTTTTGGCGTGCTAGAAACAATTAGACATGATTATTTATCAATAAAAGATTATGATTAGTAGTAAGTTAGAGTTCTGGAGCCCATATAGAGGGGCAATAGGACTCAATTTTAAAAGCAATGAGTTTTTGGGAATACCTTAAAAGAATCCGAAAATCTCAATTAAGAAAGAGGAATTATTTATCACTAATATTAAACAAAAAATAGAGCGCTTTCACTGCTAAGGCAAGGTACTTCTGATAGAAGAGTTACAAATAATGAAAACTCAAAGAAGCAACATTTTCATATTCTGATTTTATTAGTAACTCAAATAAAAATTTAAAGGTATGCAAATTAGATTAAGGGTTGAGGAAAATAAATTTAACTCGTTAAAAGCAAAAATTGTTTAATATCTTATAACTTTAATGAAAAATTAACATTAAAATCCGTATTATTCACTCTCTTTTTAATGGCGATAACTTACTTTACATTTTATTTATTTACTTTTTATTTCTAGTTTTTTTCTGTCATTTTTTTTTATTGCTTCAATAACATTCCTCATTATTTTACAGTGTAGTTTATAATTAAAATTAAAGTCCCTTTCAACTACGTCCCTTTTATTTTAGAGTTTAACTCAAGAATATATTTTCTCATACTATATCCAACCATTAGCTTCTATTTTTTTTTTTGCTTTATTATGATGAGGTCGCAAATTATCCATGAATATAGTATATTTCTGACACCTGAAACAATTTCCCATTATTTGTAAGCGAATTAAGAAATCAGTAATTTTATCGACTTTTCTTTGATGAAATTATCTTTCTGCTATAAACACTCATGCTGCAAGAGTTGAGATATTAATACCACATTTAAAACTTCTTATTTTGAGTCAGGCCAACCCAAGATCTTAAAAAGCCTCCTTATTTGGCTTGCAAATTGTCTGATCCAAATATATAACAATCTCCTTTTTATAATAAATAATAAGCTTATATGAGTAGAGAATATGACTGAATCTACGTGATCTAAATCTATGACTTCTTAGAATTAGATATAATATAAGAGGATTTTGACATTTAATGCTTAATGCCATTTGAGAGGTAAATCTTTCTCAAACTAACAAGAAGTAAATATCTTAACCTCTGGGAATTTACGATGAAAATCCAAGCTCAATCTGAAAATTAATAGAATTCAGCTCCATCAAAATGTTTTGATTCACTAATTAAATTAGAAGTTCATGACCGGTCACAAGTATGTCAAGCATCATTATATTAGCACAGTACAGTAAAAGGCTTAAATATTTAATAAATAATATATTAATTTACAAAGTTAACTAGAGTCATGTAGATCTGTTGAAGAGCTAGGGTCTGGATGACAGAATGGCCTATCACTGCGATTCTTTATTTATAAGAGGCCAAATTACAACTTTGAGCAAGGATCATGACGAATTTTAATATGATAATAAGACATCATAGCCCACTTTGAAAAATTGTAATCAACCAATTGGAACTCTATGTGATTCAAGCCACCTCTCTCATTGGACAGTAAATAAGCTGGAAAGTAGTGTTCAGGACTATGGATATCCAGCTAATAGACTTTGAAAACTCAGCATTCACAGTCGTCCTTGGACTCTTCCTCAATGTAACAAATAACTGCGATTTTCACTTCCTATTACCAATCACTTAAATTTATGAGAACATGGAAAGTTGATGCTATAGCTCAATAGTAGTTTTGGTTTAGAGTTAATTCTACTGCTGATAACTATGCAAGCTAGAGTAACTAAAGATGGATTTTTATATATTCTTATTTGTTCCACTGATTTTATTCGAACAAAGGGCTAAAATGAAGAGGATGTTAATGAGCACAGAACCTTTGAAGGGATGTATTTATATGAGAACTTAGAAGGAAAAGAATCTATTGGATATAAAGGCATTTACCCCTAAATCTATGAGTATCTAACTTCCTTTATTTTATTATAAATAGAAATAGTAATCGTATAAAATTGCTATTGAGATTTTATGAAATATGTTTAATTTTATAATTTATATCCTGTAACTATACAAAAAAGATCAAGTAGAGAAGCTAATTAATATCTAGACTTTGTGTTGGGAAGAGCTAAGTGTTAACATGATACTGGAGCTGCCAACATGAGAAGATTTGTTGATTCTCATCTTGAATTTCAAAAAGATTCGATAGTAATATTAGAAATGTTAAATCGTTTCTGATAACATAAGATTTAATCATTTAAATTTATTCTTTAATTTGTTGTAGGTAAAGCAAGAATCAAGTGAAATAACTTCTAAGAGATATTACTAAAAAGAAGAAGTCAAGAATATTCTGAAAACAAAGAAAGTATCTTTTAATTCGGACTAATAGGATTTATGATTTATAATAAGAAATTAATTAATTTAACCAATAACTTAAGATATTAAAAGGTATTCGTATAGATCAGACGCAGGTGGAAGTACAACACTCACATAAAATGTAAGTTACAAAAACAACATCTTTAATTTTTATTTTTAGTCATCCTACCTGGTAAGACCACAAGTGCAGCTGGACTGGTGCCTCGCTAGGCAACAGAGAAAGGGGACTTAGAAGACTTTAGAGATATTGATGATGAAGAAGAAGATTAAACAGTATAAGAGAGATTTCCATTTTTGATTAGTATAATACGTTTTAGTTTTAATGTTAATACAATAATTAATAATTTAAAGTTTTCTTATTATAAATCATGATTATTTTGAATAGATATCCTCAATTAAGAGATCGCTTATATTGAAAATGTAGATGATGGTATTGAGACATATAAAGACAACACTAACCTTCAAAATAATAAAACTAAAAATTCAGATAGATAAATGCTCTAAAAAGGTTTCGCTGCTCTCAGTAACATAAAGAAGAAAGTTGACTAATTTATGATTTGTAAGAAGTAAAAGACTCCCATTATTAAACATAAAAGTAATCAATCTAGTTCCTCTTATGCTAAAAATCTTGAGTATGAAATTTAAGAGCAAAAATGGTTACATACTTTACGATATAGAAATGAATATGGTTAGGCTGGATATTCAACCACCAAATCAATTCAAAACACTTAATTTAGTAAGTAAATCAGAAGGAACTATACTTAAGCATAGTAAAATTTTGAGAATACTTGAGAATTATATATTTATTGAGTAATCTTAATTTAATTTTATCATAATTAACATTTAATCAAACCATCAATTAAATTGAGACATTTTCAGAAATTCAATGACGTGGCAGTCGGGATTCCTAGAGGAGAATCTTTAATGAGAATCATTTTTAAATACAAATAGAACCAACTATATGGAAAGTGAAGTCAAAATCAAGATTACAGAATTTCTCATTCAAAAGATTAAATTTACTATCTTTATTATATATTATTAAATATAAAAATTACATTGTATCTTGTAAATTAAAATAGAAGAGACATAGTTGACTCAAGTAAGTAAATACTGTAAAGTAAAAATCTACTACTGATAACAATAATAACAACAATAGAAGTGACAGTAACTCATTTAAAGCCAGTAAATTACTAAATATAGCACGAAAGTTTACTCATTGTAAAACTATAACGATATAATTAGTTTGTCAAAATTCAACAACAACCAGAATCTTTACTAATTCTAAGTCATACTTAAAGGCCGTAAAGCAATACTAACTCCTGTCACAATAATAAATATATAAAAAATCATTGTATTGGTAAGAAGTAAAACAGACATTATAAACAACAAACCAATTATGATAATGTTTAAGCATAGAAAAGTCATTATTGACAAGCCTCCACCGGGGATGCCTAAGACATCCATAAAAATAACTTTTAAAGTTAATTAAATGCGGACTATAGATCGAACAAACATCAATTACAATTTGTGTGAAATATGAATTTGTTCAGTGTCAGCTATCAGTTTTAAATTAAAAATTAATTATAATAGTTAATGTAATAATCCTTGATGTAATGAAAATATACTTTAATTTCGAATTTATTAGTGTAATATACTTTTAAAATCAGTCATCAATAACTATTTTATAGTTTTAATTTGAGAACTTACCTATATTATTATATAAAATTCTTATGATTTGGAGAGATTTTATAAAATTAAAAAAAAAATACTTATTGAAATAATGGTAGTTAAATGAATATCAAAGCCACACATAATTCATATCTAAATTAATTTATCAAGTTTATCTCTAAATTCGAAATTAATTATTTAATTTATATAATTTTCTAAAAATCGAATATATCCTGTAATACAATCACTAATTAAGCAATGCTGCTTTTCAAGAGAGAAAACTTGATTATTTCAATACTGCCTCAGAGGTGGACTAAAAAACCAATAATATAAGAGTATAATTAGTAAATAACTCTAAGAGTTGCTCATAGTTTCAAACACCTCGAGATATCAACGAAAAAGATGATTTAGGATAAAGGCTTAGAGTAAAAACTGAGAGAAATATTAAAGTCATAAGCAAAGGACGAGGATTGTAAGAAACTAAAGAAATTTGAGTTTAGCAATTAAAGGCGCATTCCAAACTTAAAATGCTGATGATTCTGATACTAAAAGTAGCATTCTATCTACTATATACGAGAAAGTATGCGAGAACTAAAAATTTGAGGGAGTAGACCCTATAAATCAAGTTTTGCCGCAAGAGGATAATAACATAGCTTTATTCTTCAATATTGCCAGTCTTTTCCAAAATAGTCGCTTTGAAGTGACTCCAGAGTAATTCGGAGATAATGCGAAGCATTCGCATAGATTGTCAAATATTGATGATAATAAGTTGCTAAAATCATTTCAGAAGTATATGAATAACTGGAAAAAAATCTAGCAAGAAATGCTCTTACCTAAAGCTCATGCTGACGCTATCAAAGACAGATATAAAAGGCTTAGATTTTTTTTAAATTAGAAAGTTAATCTATTAGTAATAAGTACTCACGAGACTTTCAATCAAATCACTCTTAGCAACAACCACTTGAAATTTTGAAAGAAGTTTGAAAAGCTTTTAATCCTTCTAACCCAAATCTTTTTTATCCAAAGAGACTACCTTTCTAAACAATACTTAATTATGATTTATAATAGGAAATTAATTAATTTAATCAAAAACTTAATATATTAAAAGGTATTCTAACTAATCAGACGCAGGTGCACCAACAGCACTCACATAAAATTTAAGTTTCAAAAAAGATATATTAAAAGTTTTTTTTAGCGGTCCTACCTGGTAGGACCTGGGGTGTCAGCAGACTGAAGCTTCGCAAGGCTTCACTTGGAGGGACAGGGCAGTGACTAGGATGAGGATGAAGATGAAGATGACGAGGAAGAAGAAGATGAAACTTCTTTTATTCATTTTTCCATTTTTGATAAGTTTAATAAGTATTAGTATTTAGTTTAATAGATTAATTATTAATTTAAAGTTTTCTTATTATAAAATATCAATCTCCCTAACCTTATGAAACTTAAAAGCTAAGATTGCTCCTGTTACCTTAACAAAATGGACAAAGCTACATACTAAAAATATGGTTCCATCTTCTTAGCATTAAGGTATTCAATAAAGAGAGTCGAGGAACATGTTTCTCCTCTTAATCCCATAAATCTAAAAATAGACCTATATAAATACTTTGTAAAAGAAAAGTTCTTTAACCCAATAAAGTCTGTTTGTAATAATAGTCAGTCTTCTCCAAGCTTCTTTTTAATAACTAAAACTAAACCTACATCATTTTCCACAATAGCCTAAAATCTACTATCTAATAAGGAAAAATAGTAAGAACGTAAGGGGTGGCGTATTATATTAGCATACCAATAAAAAAACATACTGATCTAAATAATTTATCAGGAATAAATAACTTGTAAATATGATCGGTAATTAATTTGAATGCTAATAATAATTTGTTTAATAATTCCAAGTTTAATAAAATTAAATTGATGATAAATAAAAAAAGCAAGAATTAACGTCATATTAATAATCTACTGAAAATTATTAAGACACTGACAAGAATTAGCAAAAGAATATAGAATTCTCTAACTAGATCTATAACAAATAATAAGAATTAATAGTAAATGTAGAGAATCTCTATAAGATTCTATCAATAGATATTTAAGGAGTTGTGCTAATGACTAAAGACTTTATTCAGAAAAACTAAAATGCCCCTTCGCCTAAATCCCCTGTAGATGCATTGCCTATTATTGACACCATAAAGTCATTTAAATTAACTTCTATACTTAAAGTCGAAGATAAACAAACCATCCATGATTTAACAATTTAGTAAAGTCCCAAAATCTTCTCTCTCCTAAAACATGAGATAATTCACTATTAATTAATGTTTGATAATCTTATCAAAGGCTTTAATTTCATTGCTTAAGACTTAGAAGAACATAGAAATCTAAATCTTACAGAAGAATCATTTAATATTTTAGTAATTTCAAACCATTTATGAGTAATGAACGGCTTAACCGAAATTGGGCGAAATTGGATTAATATAAGGAAGACTCCAAAAACTATAAGCCTAAATCTCAAGAATAAATCATAGACGCCGTATACAATTTTAGAGCAATGGTAATTTATATAGTGCATACTTTTGCATTCGATGCCATGATTGAAGAAATAACTTGGGAAGAAAAGAAACTAGTAGCATCTTGATAAGATCCAAAAACAGGGAGATACTATTGAAGAAGAGTGCTTTCTGAGTCGGGCAATGAGAGACAGAGTAAATTGGAATTTGGTCCACTGACCAAAGGGACAAAGATTCACTTTAATTAAAAGGGCGAGTTCCTTTTCATTTAATTAATTTTATAGATCGGGGGGCCATAGAGATCTCAATGTGATCACATTATTATTATTATAAATGGATAATAGAAGCCATCGTCAAAGGCACTTGGTAGGTAGAAGAAGATGCCATAATTATGAGAGGGTATAAGAAATTTTGTGAAAATTGGGGATTTATTACTAAGAATGTTCCAGTAAGGACTAGCAAGTCAATTAGAGAAAGATATGTAAATTATTTGGAAAAGAAAGGCTCATTCAGTGGGGAATAATCTAATTATGAAGTATTTCGATTTCCCCCCACGATTGGAATAGAATTTCTGAAAATCTTATTACCTTCTTTATCAATATTCATAAAAGTTTTAAATTTTTCGATTGAATGTCAAAACGAAATCTGCTAGCTAGATAAAAAAGATTTGTTAATTTTTTTAGTGATAAATGAGTAGAAAGTAATAGCACAATGTCTACTGAAAATTCAAGTTGCAAAATATTTAGAAAGAAAATGATAGCGAGATAAACAACAGTGTCGATAGTTTGATAGATCCAATAGGAGACTTTTTTAGTAAGAAGTTAGCGCTTATGAAATCTAGTATTCTTACTTTTATAAATATATGATTTCGCTAAAGAAAACACAGAGAGTGGAACTAATCAGTAGCTTCTTAAGAAAAACTCTCTTGAAAAAACAAACAAGCGTTAAAAATATTCGAAATTTGATAATTATATTATAAACTCAAAAAAATAAGGGATACTTGGAAAAGAGCAATCGAGCACAGATGAGTCTTCTCAAAAAATCATATTACTTTATATAAATTCCTTTGGAGCATTCAATCTAAGCGTCTCTGATCTTTCCTCAAATATCGACGATGAGTAGTCATAGTAAGACCCAGATTTCAAAACTTGCAATTTAATTTCAATGTATAAGGCTTAATAAATTCCCTCTTAACAACATCAAAATTCTTGAAAGAGTTAGCTACAATAGCCTGGAAATGAGTTTTTAGTGCCTAGCTTATTCAAGTCTTAATAAACTTAAATGAATAGCAGCACATTTTAAAAGTCTTTTTCATCTAGCAAGCAATTGACCAAGTGCAATAAGAATGAGAGTGCTAGTGCTCGTTCTATAATAACAAACAACACCAATACCCTTAGGTAGGATTTGAGATTTAAGCTAGGGAGATGAGACAGTATTTGGAAAATGATAGGGATAGGGTTTCTTTGACTTTGATTATTTATTAATGAGTAATTCGTCTATAAATAACGACAGATGAGACAGTGAATCCAATTTTGAAACATCAATGATATTTCAGCCCTAACCAAGAGAAAGATTTAGTAGGCGCTTTGACACCAAAGTAACGATTTTACAGTTTTGATAAAGCATTTCAAATTAAGTTAAATAATGCATATACTATATATATTTATATACGTTCACTTGTGATCCTCATACACATTTTATAATAATATTATAAAAAGATTCGATAGAATCTTAAATCAAAGCACATGATTTAGTTGCAGACGAGTTGACGCTAGCCTGCGATGATGAAAAAGATAAAAAATTTATGGCTTTAAACAGTGAGCAGTAAAAAGGTATCACCTGATATTCTTTATATCTTATATGGTTTAATAATACAGAAGGTATTTTATATTATTTTATGTTAAAACTTTCTCATTTTCTAAAAGATTTTCAATGAAAATTCAATAATAAATTTATAAGTACTAAATATACTCCCTTAATAACAGTGTAAATATGTTTAAGAAATATATAATCGTAGATAAAATAAGCAGCTTAAATTACTCACAATTACAATCTCGTTAATAATACATTTAAGAGTGAATCTACTATTAGATAAAAATATTTACCTACCTTATTTAGTATTAATTTTGAAAATAAACTCTTTAAAATCCATTTACTCTTTATCAATTAATCGAATTTCCTATTCTAATATTAAAATTAAAATAATATATCAATTAAATTCATATTGTTTCAATTTTTTTTGTGTCTTGCTTAAATTGTTGTTTATTTTTTTCTTATTCATCATTTCAAATAAACTGCAAATATCTCATAATTTCTATTCATAAACAATTCTAGGTGCATTGAGATGAATTTCTGGGATGACAGTGTTTTGGGTTTGATTATCTATATAAACTAATCAATCTGTATATCTTTGCATTATCTAATCAAATTATTTTCAATCTCTCAATGTAATCGCTGCAGTTATATAGAGATGATAGATTTTTAATGAAGCATTCTAGATCTAAAATTCCTCTCCCTTTTTAGTAATAGAGATCGAATATATTTCTATATTCTGTTATACTTCAATTATGATGAATTTCATTTCTGGACTTAAAACTTTAAGGTTCATACTTACTCTTCTTTTTATTCTACTTAATCTACTGGCTCTATCATTGTTTTAATTTAGAACATCAATATTTAACCCTTTTAATATTATAATAATATTATAATAATATTAATTCGATCACATTGAGGTTTCTCCCGATCTATCTTAATGGGAATTGAGTAAGGGTCAAGCCCTTTTAGATATTTAAGTATATCAACTAATCTGTTCAATCTTCTGATTTTCACTTAGCTTGATCTTTTAATTAATCAAACTATTAAATAAAAACACTGTTTTCATTATTTATGTGACTAAATCTATCTTAAGTATACTCTCTCTCTCTGGAGAAATATTGTGTCTATTCTACAATTTGCTTCATCTCTGAAGTGTAATCATAGTAGCTTCCTTCTTCATATATGGTAAAGTATAGATGAACCTGGAGTTCATCCTGAATGTATTTGTCTGTGAAGAGGAGGGTGAAATAGTGCTCCATGCACTCTCTAGAGTCGCAGACTAGACACCATTTGTTGTTTACCTTTAGTTGTTCCATCTTTAGAAATTTAATATTATATAAATCTTTTTATGACTCTTTGTTTAAATATTATTGTTGTATCTGAACATTCAGAAATCTGAATTATTATAGGACATTTTGTGATTTATTATAGTCAATCCATGAGGTTTAGGGATTCTGATGTCTCGGGGTTTTGTTTAAAGGAAAAGAGCCCCTATGCGGGGCTTTATATGTGCTATCTTTGTTTGTACTTTAGTTTATTATTTGTTAGTAAGTGGTAGTCTATTAGTAAATATGTTTGGGTGATTCATATGATATCTTTGTCATATTATCTATTTTTGGTATTTCCTATGATTTGTCTCAAGTAGTAATTCCTCTCATATCTTAGGGTGTTTTTATAAAGTCTAGGAATGATTCCTTTTTAAATTTGCAATGATTTATTTAGTATGTTTTTGAAAGTACTAGTTTTTTAGTGACGTATTTGGTACTAAATAGGAGGCTTCATGAGGGAAGCTCAAAGGTTCCTAGTATTAGATAGTAGAGACCATCTTTTCAAGAGTTTTGAAAATTAAGTACTTTTGAATCGATTTCTACTAACATTCGGGGGATTTTAAATTTGAGAGTGAATGTGGTGTCTGCTTTGTTAAATAAATAAAAGGTAGGAGGAGTTATTGTATGATATCAAGGCGAGGAATGTATGTGTGTGTTTCCTTCTAATCTTGAGAGAAGATGTCGAAAGGCTGATGCTTCTTTGTGGTGCTTACGCAGTGAAAGAATTACTATGCCAATTAGGAACAGAGAATGGACTTTTAGTTATGGAACGTGTAAGGGCTCTAATGTTAGATGCTTCTTAATGTAACAGTGCTTATAATCTTTGAGGATATATAAGTTCCGGTTGCCTGAGAAATATGTATCTCTCGAAGGCCTACGGTTAACGAACCTATTAAGAACCCGATTTGACTGGTTAGAGTCTAAAATATACTCCTTGATAATGGCCATTCAATGGAGTATATGGTGGTATGTTCTTATCTACTAAGGTTTACAAAGATCGATGTCTCTGTCAGTGAGGAGTGCTTTTCGGACCTAGGGATATATATCTCTGTATATATCCAAATTGAACGGTTCACCTGGTCTCGACTAGTGCCGTAGATTTTTATTAACTTTTTAAGTTAATAATTCGCTTTTAATAGTAATTAAATGATTTAAATAAATTCGTTTAAAAACAACCTGATATTTTTATTTCACAACCCAATTTTTTATCTCAAAGTGCCGCTAAATTGCCAGATTCATTTTGCCTTTAAGTTTATCTCGATCGCAATTTTTCTCTTAAACGATCATTTGGTTTCTTAATTTCTTCATCAATCACTGGATATTTGATATTATTCAATTTCACCCACTTTATTATTTTCTCAGTATGCTTACGCTACAGACCTGGTATCATGGCTTTACTCATGTCTACAAAAGTAATAGATCCACAGCTCTTTTTATCGAAATACTTGAATAGACTGATTGATTTGAACTTTAGTGAGTTTTAGTATTAACAAGCTCTCACATAGTCCATACAAATTAATAATCATTAATATAGGTAATATATAATTACCATCAATAGTAATGCATCCTTTGTTATCTTTATCTATTTAGTCAAAATATTGCCTCATTATTCTTATGTTTTTCTTTGAGAACTTCTACCACTATAAAATAATTATGATTATACATGTTTAATACTTACTTGTATAATAAAATTATCTTGGAAGTATTCTTTTCTCTTTTAACTTGCAAAATTCATAATTTCTAATAGTTCCTCATCAATATCAAATAATATATTGTGTGATAAAAAATTAACAAATCTAGGAGAAAGCAAATTTTTTGAAGAAGACATATTAAAATTATTATTGCATCTTCGATTGATGCTAAGGTTGCTAATTATTTTGATTGTTTTTACTTTTAAGTGAAGATGATGCAACATATAGTATTAGCTTGCTTCGAATGGAGTTTTGAGCTGATGGGGGATGAATAGGTTGGTGACTATTAAACTTGAAATCTTAAATTCTTAAATTTTATGAATCATTGCTCTTAGATGAGGGTGGTGGATTTATTTTTATTTATTGAGTCTAAAAATATTAATGAATAAATAACTCAAGTTAAAGATCTAATTCAAATTTATTGATTTGTATATTTGAATTATTGAAATAATTAAAATAATAGTCTAATCTTCTTGGAGAGGCTCTAGTTGTGATGGGATATCGCTTTTAATTATAGCTTGTCTAGTTTCTTGGAACAGTGCTTTGATTAGAATATTAATCCATAAAATCTTGATTATATTTGCTAATTTATTATGAGGGAATAGGTTTAGGAAGCTATATATTATTATGTATATAAGATAGTTATTTCTTTAGTTTTTAAAATATTTTGTGTTAATTATTTTGTTAATTTTATAATTAATAAAAATAAAGCATTTAATATGATCTTTAACTTATAACAAAGAATTTATTAAAGATTTAATTTATGATAAAAAAAATATTACAGATCTATCAGTTATTTTATGTCTTAATAATAATTTTTAATTCTAAGAATCTAAGTTAAATTATTAATTAAGTGCAGAAAATATAATGAGGTAAAATAATAAGTTTTAGTCGAACTCTATTAATATTATTAAAATTCAATAAAGTAAGTTTTCGATAAATACATAAAAAATAGGTGATTTTAGAATAATTCAAATCTATGAGAAAAAAAGCTTAAATATAACTTTATTGTTTTTAATATTTGATATATTTTATTTAAACCAACAAGCATGGAAAGAACAGATTTTGATTAAAATCAAATAAACATCTTAGGAGCTAGTTTTCAGCTTTACATGCTATTTGCGAGAATGCAGGTACTAACTCAATTAACGAGGTGTATAAACTTCTGATGCCTATTCTTTTTTGATTGAATAAATTGTATCCAGGAACATTTGGAGAACAAAGAAGTAAAGATTTACTATATTATTTGTCAGGGCTTCTTTAAATTATTTTGGTTAGAGTTGGATCAAAAGTTGATACTGACACTGCATCAAATATCGTTAAGCTCTTGGTAATGATCTTCAATAACCAATATAAAGTTACTGAAAACGAATTGATTGGATTGAGTGGCCTCATAAATGGTGTAGATAACAGGCTTTACATAAATGAATTTGGCAATATGTCGTATTTGCACTTAAAGGTAATGATGAAGTGTGCCTTAGACTTGAATGCGGTATTGTTTCAGACCTTGCAAACGCTTTTAGAGAGCAAATTGGTTCATATCTACAAGACTTTATCGAACCATTAGCAGCAGCTCTATTAACCGCAGATTCCTCTAGATAAACTAAACTCCAACCATTGTATGCAATTGGTGACTTGGCTATGCACTCTGGTGCTTTTAGCCAACATTATTTATCAGACACTTTAATGATTCTTAGCAGTGCAAGCAAATAAAGTTAGTCAATGTTTCTGAGAGTTTAGATCCTGATCTTGCAACCTACTTGTAAAATCTTAAACTTGCAATCGTTGAGACTTAAACTACATTATTACAAGGAATCGAGATTAAACTTCATCCTAATATATGATTTAATTCACACCTATGGGTATCTCTAATAGCTATCATCTAATGCTTTAAACTGCACATTAAATTAAAATTATCAAATATTAAAAACAATACAGTTATATTAAAGCTTTTTTTTCTCATTGATTTGAATTTCTCTTAATTTACCTACTTTTTATGTATTTTATCGATAATAAGAACCCTTAAAAAACTTGAATCTCAGGGGTTTATTATCGAATCACTCTCATAATTTAAGTATCAATAAAAAATTTTTGCAATATTTATTAAATTTGATGTTTGGATACTCAAATAAGAAGTTTATAACTTATTAGATTTTATGAGTTTTGAATTCGTTATTAAACTAAGTTGACTAGGACTCATAAGCGAAGACTTTTCTCTCATTTAATTGGCGACTGATCTGTCTCTTAATCCTACTCTTTAATCGCATTTATAGATCCTCTATGACTAAGTAAATTATACTTGCCAAGTGAGGACATTCCAATGTTAGCTGTCCTACTATCCTCTTTGATTTTTAGGACTGAGCAGATTTCTATGACTTCGCATGATTTTCAATTGATTAGCTTCTCTCATTTTGGTGTGATTGAAGTTATTTAGATGAGACTTGCAAGCACGTTTCTTCGCTTACCTCTGCTTAAATAGAGCTTTCTTTTTACTATTTAATCGAATTCATCGTGTTATTTGTCACTTTAGGTTGTAGGTATCGCTATATGCTATGGTGAGTACGCTAATAATGATAATAGTTTTCTTATAAAATACTTAAATCTGATTCAAACTCCTAATTTGATATTATGACTTATGAATTATATATAATAAGTGATTTATGTTTACAACACTAATGTAAGGCTTTGATTATATTTTTTGAACAAACTGTCTAATCTTTAATCAATCGATTCGAATCAACCTCTATATGTAAAAGCTCAAATTCAAAATTCTTGAAATCAATTTTATCGAAGTTATAATAAATATAGTTTTTAGTCGTAGTAAATCGGACTGCTAAGCTCATCATCCTAGAGAATTTAAAAAAAACTGTTGATATTCTATCCAATCCATAAACTCAGTTTAGTCGATGTTATTGTCGTTGCTTGCATCAGCTGAAATAAATGCTTTAAAATTTATAAAGAAGTATATATCCATAATTTTTAGACTTTACTTTATAACAAATAAATAAGACAGAACAAATTAGTAATTAATTATAGAGGGTAATGTGGTGTTAAATGATTTAGACGATAAATTTAATAATTGCTAAAGGCATATAGATTTATAACTTGTAAGAGGCAGTAATCATCATTTAAGCTTTCTAAAGTATTGTAATTTCATTTTATAAACCTATAAAATTAATTATAATTTTATAATAATTCTATTTAGGGTCACTAAATGATGTGAGAAAGATTTATGAAAAGTTCTTATAAATATGTGATGGCAAAACTTTCAAAGATGCGACAAATCATACACTTCATTAAATACTGCCATTTAGTCTTACAACTAAAAGCAAGATATAAGATAATTTTAATATTAAAGGATCATGTAAGTAAACTAGACACTATTTTAAATTTATAAAAAATATTAACACTAAATTGTATTAATTAAACCTTAAAGAGAAAATCAACTTTTGCTAAGTTTTTCTTGGAATATTATGGAATTATAATGCGCATAGTCATTAAAAATTAGAATGCATAATACTATAAATTTTTAAAGTTTTATTATAGTTTTTATCGATTTATTGATACAAAAAAATAAAAAATAAATTAAATTCGAAAAACTGCATGAAATAATAAAACCTCATAGATCAATTAAGAAGCGAGGATTGGAGTTAAGAACAATTAGATTAAAAATTAATTATAATTGGCTGATAATATAAATAATTAGGGTAAAATCAAATTGACACTCCCTGATTGGATTATTTTATAAGGACAATTAATTGAGCCAATAATTTTAATAATTAGCCTAAACGTTATAATTATACGCCAATAATAATTAATTCTTAACTAAATTGTTCTTATCCCCAATTCTCATGTCTTGATTGATATATGGGGTTTTAAAATGGACATTGATGGCAATTGATTTTACAGTGCCATTTTATAGTAATTATTTAAGCTATATATATATATTATGATTAAATACAGAGGTCTATTGATAATAACATCAAATTCATACCCGCTGATGAAGAATTGTTTACACTCAACAGATAATATAGATGTGTATGACTAAATGGTAAAGGTTGTCACTCATGCAATTTTAGCTGGTATTAGTGAAGATTCAGGCTTAGAAACTTATGTTACTCACTCTCGCTCTATTAAGCAAGAGAAATATATAGAGTTCTTACATAAGCTAAGAGATAATATAACGATTAAGAGATCATAGTTCATAAGACTAAGGAGTCTAAGAAAGCTTATGAAGAGTTAAACATAACTCCTGTGTATAGCGTTCCTTACAGTCCACAATTTAATGGAATCGAATCTAACTGGAGTTATATTAAGACTCACAACAAGAAGTTACTGCTGTATCACCTAATGCATGATCTACCAATCGATACAGTAGATCTTATACAAAATAGTTGCAAGGGAGTGGGTAAAGATTAGACTACGATATGGGCAAGAAAGGGTAGAATGAATGTTTATTAATAAGTGTTAGACTCAAATTAATGAATTATTTCACATATCAAACGAACTCTTAAAAGGATTCGGCTTCACTTTCTTTTTTTCCTCTGGTCTTAACTTGGACCCATGTTTCTTCTCTTTGAACCAGCACCAGCATCTATATTCATATCATCAGGTTTTTAAACATCTTTAAAAGTCTCTTGCTACCTTAATGAATGGTTTGAGACTTTCTCTTTCTGTGAACTTTTGCATTTTCTTTCATTAGGAATATACCAGTTCCAGGTTTCCCTACAAAGTTATATATAAAAGCTTCTAGAGAGATAAGGATGCTTCTTAAGCTCCGCAAGCCAGCTCTCGCTTATGAGTATGCCTTGCTTCTTTTAATCTTCTGGAGAAATAGAGTAGCATTTCTTGTGAGCTTCTTCAATTATTTCTCTTAGATAACCTTTTCTCAAAGTACCAAGTACACCAAAGAAGAAGCTCGTTTCTGGAAACTTGTTAGAAAGTTGTTTCTGGTAAGAAGATAAACTACCAACTCTTCATCTTTCATAGCATCCTCGTAGAGATTAGTAACAGATATCTCTGGGTAGTTTGGTATTTGTATCAACTTAATATCTTAGTTTTTGAAGGCTTTCTTCTCATCACAGAGTATAGCTTTCAAGAATGAAATTTTAGTACCTTCCATCGTTGGAAGGAATAATCCCACTATAGTATATGATTAAGTATATGTAACATTCTTACCATGCTGAGTGAGGTAACGATAGAGATCTTCTTTGCTTCTAAATCTTGAGATCATTTCTTAAGCTTCAACCCTCTTCATTGCAGTACTTATAGATTTCATCCTTGTTCCTTCTCTTGTTATTGAATTTCAAATTATAGTATATAGTTCTGCATCCTACTGTTAAAATAAGTATTAAATATGGGCACCTTATAGGAGGTCAACCTGATAGGATACGTGGAGAAAGCTTGCAGAAGCTGTAACAAACTTCAGAGATGGAGCTCCATTTTAATCAATTTAGTTCCATTAAATTATTACTAAATTTGTTTAAATTTAATTAGTACTGGTACTAATTCCGTTTAATTTTAATTTGTACCAATTTAATAGTACCAAATATTAATTAGTACCTAGTTTTAAACTTATGAGGATTTAATGGAAAAGTTCCAAAATGGTTCAAAAGCTAATTGGTACTAGTAACAACCTGAATTTTTTCTAAGTTGGTACCAAAGTTAAAAATATTAAGCATGAAATTAGAAATTTTATAGTTATAAACTTAGTTTAAATATTATCTCTAACATTTCAAAATCAACCATTATTGCTTCGTTGCCTACTCCTATACAGAGTAACTATAACTTTAGAGGTTATTATAGCTTTATTATAGAAATTTAAACTTGAATTTGAACATGGCGGCTAACTTAAATCAAAAACAGTTTCTCTTGGCAATGGATAATCTAAGCCAAACTTTAGCTTAACTAAAATCCTGAAATTATTTATGTTGAGAGGGAGGTAGAGCTAAGAGCTCTTGAATTTGAAGAAGAGGTTTTTATCATAGAAGTATTAAACCAAAGAGAGAGTGCAGAGATAGGGATTTAAGCTAAAATTGATTTTGTTGAGGAGCTAAAAGAACAGCAACCAATCGTAAAGATAAAAACATAATAATGTGAATACTGCTAGAATATTTTATCAACTGAACAAAGCTTGAAGAAACACCTTAAAGAGGTACACTCTGGCAAAGCCAAGATCTATTTTGAGCATGAAAGGTAGATGGTAGGTATTAGTGTACGACATGCTTGAAATCATATACTCACTCAGCTAAAATTAAAATGCATATGCAAAAGCATCAACTCAGCGAGTTTTTGATTGAAGATTAAGAGACTAAAAACTAGTACCAGCTAAAAGAAAATCTATTACTTTTGAATAATAAAGAGAGCAGCATGAGAAACTCAAGAGGCCAAAGCGATTTGAATCGATGAACCAACCATTAGGCAATACAATCTCAGCATGCTTCTAAACGAAAGCTATGAATATTCCAGCATTAAATGCAGTTGATCTCTACACTTGTATTGAAAACTACTTGAATATAAACGTGCCTGCAAAAGCAAAGCTTATAGTAGTTGATGAATATGCATACAAGGTGTATCCCTTCAGTTATCTTCTTAATAATCAACAGTATTAGAACGAGTTTGCTAATGAATGCATGGTTTTTAGCGAGGTTTAGACAAAAGATTGCAAGAATTTGCTTAAGCTCGATGGAGTTATTTTAAGCTATGGTTTCATCGCACTAAGGTTAAAGAAATTCGAAATGACTCTGAGAGACTATCTCTATCATAATCGATACTCCGATGATTTAAACGAAATACTTTCATATATGATAAACGATGTCAAGGAGTTGCATGAACTTGGATGTGTTCATGGAGATTTGAAGCCTGAAAATGTAATACTGAATCTCTGCCCATTAGAAGTAGTTGTAATCGATTTCAATAGAGCTTTAAGATAAGATATCGTTACTTTAGCATAGGTACTTGGGACTCCCGGATACTTCCCAATAAGAGAGAAGTGGATAAATGGTTCTCTCTAATGGGATGTTTGGGAAGTAGCTGCAATATTATTAGAAAGTGATATGGAAAGTATGTCTTACTTGGTGCAAAATAATAAATAAGTTTGGTTCAGAAACATATTAAGCAAGAAGATGTTTGCTAAGAATTAAAAGCATAGTAGAGATGATAATTGTGAGAGCTCCTAACTATCCTCGCTACACATTAGATGACACACTTGAGCCACTAGGGAGAGAATAGTTCAAGAGATATAATAAAGATAAGCAGATAAAATTTGTTTGAATTAATAACACTAAAACTCATTAAATATTCACTAAATTCACATAAAATCTGCATTTTGTCTACTAACCCCAATAAGACCCCATCTATACCCTACAAATCAAAGCACTTATAAACCTCACTAAGGGGTTTTGGGGTTTGACTCTGTAGAGAAGTTTATCTCCCAGGCAAAATCATTATTTGCTACATGAAATATCTACACTGTAAACTTTTTGTGCACTTCTCCAAAATTATTACATGTGCCAGTTTAATGTTAAATTAACATTGATTGGAATAGAAAAACTTTTTATTCTAAACTTTTGAGCTATTCTATTTTGATTTTTAATTTTTCAATTTCATTGGAATAAATTTTGAGGATTTCAGCATAACATTTCCTTCCTTTCACTTTTTACTTTCTCCATTAACTGTTTAATTTATTAATCGAGAGAAGTTTGAATTTTGTTGAAAATATCAAATTTTATTTATTATTGCTATTCACTAAGAAACTCTAGTATTTCTTTGACTATATTATTTATGAATACATAGCACTTGTTAAATTTTCCTGTTTATGATAACTTTGCATGTCTTTTTTTAGATTTATTTTAATAACTTTAAAGTTACAGGTCTATATTTTGCTTGGTATACAATTTAATTCATATCAAGTTTCGTAGTTTTTTGCAGCTATTTTTTTTCTCTTTAATTTTTAAATTTGTAGATTACATATTCAAGTATTAACTTTTCAGCTTTTTTCCCTTTCTTTGCCAATTATGATAGTTATATAAGATGCTAAATCATACTTGCTTTACAATTTAATTGTTCCAATATTAATAGCTCCATATCAGATTTTGTCGCTGATTAATTATTAATGTACTCAACGTTCATGCAAAAGTTAATACTTTTAAACTCTATAGCACTTATTGAAATTAGTTGCTAGTTAATTGGATGATTCATCCTCACTTTCATAAGATTTTTACGCCTATTCTATTATTTGTAATTTTTTATCTAATTTTTTAGATATTTTTTCTCGTGATTTATTGTTGAGTGTTAGTTTTTATAGGTTAATCTTTATATCTGTTTATCTGTAATATCTATCTTTTCGAATCTTGAAACCTCTTAATTGAATCCTATTTGTGTTCCTTTCCAGTTTACAACTATTAATAGGTAGATAATTCTTTTGTATAGGAGTCTAGGATTTGACTATTTAAAAACTGTGAGCGCAAACAGAGTTGTTTATTTCTGTTTTTAATTGTTAAGTTTATAGAAGCATCTATATATTGTAGGAATACATTCGAAACTGGGAAATTAATTATAATTAAATTAATAATAAATCAAAATCGTGGCAGTTAAAGTTGGCCAATTTAAACGATCTTGGGCTCATTCGAAATAAAATTCAAAATTAGCTGGACTTTATTATTGGCGGTACTATTTTATATCATTCCTGGAGCGAGATAACTCGACTTTAATGTGAGTGTATAATTTAATGATTATAGAGGCATTTAATTAAACTAAAGTTATCTCGCTCCCTCGATGCAATAAAATAGTACCGCCAATAATAAAGTCTAGCTAATTTTGAATTCTATATCGAATGAGCTCAAGATTGTATAAATTGGCCAACTTTAACTGCCACGATTTTGATTTATTATTAATTTAATTACAATTAATTTCCCAATTTCGAATGTATTACTACAATACTTATATAAGTTTTTAATGCTCTTTAAATATTTACAATTTCTAAAGGACTGTCAATAAATTTGAAGCAAGATTATTCCAAAAATTGATAAAATTTAACTGTTTAGTTTAGTGAGGTTCCATTGAATTTTTATTTTAAATCAGCTTTAGACTAAATACTCTAATTAAATTTGTTAAAAACTTAAGTCTGGGTACTTGACTAGTTTAATACTAAAATATCAAAGAATATCGGTAAAAATGAATACTTTGACAAAATATCTTCCTGTAGATACTATATTTATTATATATGCTTCTAAAAATTATATATTAGGTATCAAGCTAGTTATTCTGAATACTCTTACACAATTTATTGGAAGATATTTGAAAAAATTAGATAGATTTTAATTTAGAAAATTTCATAATTATGCAAGTTACTAATTTGTTTATTAATGTTTCCATTAGAGTTTGTGCAAAGGTCCCCATATTTATTGCAGCTAAGGGAGGGTTAATATCCTTTGTTTGCTTGTTTTTATCTTATTATTAGCTATTTCAGCTTAAGGTCAAAATGTATTTAGTATTATATTAATGAGTATTAGTCTATTTTAAAGCATAGGATTGAATATTATTCAAAGGAATCACATAAAAACTCTAATAAAATAACGAAAGCAACAAACTCAATTAATAAAAGATCAAAATCTGTTTTCAAAGGGTTTTTTGGCGGAGCTTATAAGCTCTGATATTAAATATTAAATTAATATGGAGGAAATATTTTCTAGATAATGTTATCAAATAAAAATTAAAAAGAATGTTAAATCAATTAGTTTTATTTTAGAAACCACTAGAATAAATATATTTATGGAATATATTAATTTTATTAATAAATTTAAAAGTAATCAAGAGGTTTATGTTTTTATGTAAATTTCAATTTGATAATTTTATTCAAGCTTTTTGCTCATTTGAAGGACTTATAAGTCTGCCAAAGTTAGCCTATAAGCTTGAAAATAACAAAAAGATTTTAAATAAATGTAATTTAATTATTGCAAAATGCATAAAGTTAAGCAAAATATTTTTGTTTAAAACTAAGTATTGCTAATTTAAATTTTATTGACTAATTAGTTAAGTAAGAGTACTTGTTTATTAGGAGAGTTTTTTATAAAGTTAAACTTAATTAACTTTAATTAATTGAGTATATCAATTAAGCCTCTTAGAGGAAATTTATATAAAATAATTAAAATTCTCCTTTATGAGCTTATAAGCTTTTATAGTCAGGGCTTATTATTCTTGCCAAAAAAACCCTTATTATAAAGTATATTTTTTATTTCTAACAAGATTTATATTTATTTTATTTACTTTTAATTCTGTAAATAGCTGCTGTTAAACAGTTATAATTGTTTATCCTAAATTATTACATGAATGCATTATTTACATTAATAAATATTTTGCGCTTATTGTTTTTCGATTTATTTTAGGATATATTAGACTGCTGTGAAGGAAAATTTTAAAGTATATTAATTGAAAGGCCCCGTTAAATCAAGGTAATAGTTCAAGTCATAAGAACTAAACTTTGATTTCTTATATACTACTAAACTTACCTATTAGAGTCTTCTCTCAAGCTTATAGATTATCAATATAATACCCTTCTTGAGACCTTCTATTGCTTTGAAACATCCGTAAGTATCAATTTATGCAAAGTTGCCATGATTGTATCTAAAAAGCATGATAAAGATCAACAATAATCTAAACCTTGCATTCTACTCGCGATCGTATGTAGTTATCGTAGAGTTATCTTTTTCCTTTGCTCTAACATACATGCATTAAGACCTTCTTTAAAGGCGATTCCTTTAAATGTTTCGAGTAAGTTTTTCTTTTTTACTTAAGCGAAAAATCGTTCTACTGGCTAAAGATTGAAGTAATACGGACCAAGAAACAAAGTAGGAATGTTTAGTAATATAAGCTTCTTTGTTATGAAGGCACTTCATGATATGAGGCATCATCCAGCATAAAGAGGGTTGTGTTTCTCCAATTTGAATTTTTATTATTAAAGCAGATAACAATTAGCATTATAAAGTAGAAAACAATTTAGCTACTTGCCTTGCCTTTACTTACAGCAAAATAAGCCTTATTATCGTAAGACAATCCAGCTAGAATGCCAATAAATTCAAATCTTTTTTATCCTGTACTATGATTAAACGACATCGTCTTTGCCAAGATTTAGTCCTATGTTTACTAAACTTAAATATTTTTTTAAAAAAAATTTCATCTATGTTGATTATCGTTTAACTTCGTATATATTCTACACCTAATAAAATGCGGCAATTTATAACTATAAACTCTTGGGCTTAAATAGTATTATTTCCTAAAGCTTAGTCCCGCCTTCCTTTTCATATAAAATTCTTATGGCAGAAATCAAGAATTTGGAATTTATTTTATACAAGATTTACTTTAATAACTCGGCACAACTCGAAACTACTTGATGAGCATCAACATAATTTTGAATAAAACTCTGGATTCGAGGGGTAAAAGTTTTGAATCTTTAATGAATTTGATTGTTCTATTTTTTCACCTTATTCTTAGTTTAGTTTTATAGACTTTTAAGATGATAGTAGGACATTTAGTCAAAATAGTATAAAAATCGTCAATAAAGAAATCCTTAAATACAAAGAAATATATATTATACTAACTTTATTCGTTTTTAACATTTCATATTAGAAATGTTTGTAATTTATGAACGAATTTTATTTTATTATGAATTTATGTATTTAAACATATTTATTTTTGCAACTTAAGCCAATTATATATATTAAATTTTTTAATTTACATCTTTAAGTACATTAATTAATAATAGGAAACTGAAATGAAGTTTGCTTTTTATTAAAATTAAGTTTAATTTATTCTTATATATTAACATGAGTAATTTTAAAATAAATTTCTATGATAAGTATCAAATCTTAAAAAATAAATATTTTTAATGTATAAAATAAATTATTTTATTAAAATATTAAATAATGAATAAATTAACTTTAATTTTAGTAGAAAAGTAATTAAGTTTTAAATAAAAAATTAAAATAAAATTTATGAGATATTAATATATATATTTTAATAATATAAGAAATGGGCTCAAGTAGTAAAAATATAAAATTTACCACTTGAGCCCATATTTAATATAATAATATAAAATTCAAACAAATTTCTAATAAATAATTATAATTATGTTTGGAGAATGATTTATTTATAATTTCTATGTATTTTAAGAATTTAAATATTTCAGATTTTTATCTTATTTTGACTGATTCTTAGCGGTTGCCTAAATTTTTTTCATGGAATGTTGTAAGTGTTCAGCAAATGCTTCACAGCATCATCTTTGTTTTAAAATATTTTGCCCTCCTCTAGTGTAAATATTTTGTGCCCTTCTTAATATTAATTCATAGCATGAGCTTTGCTATTTATTCGAGGGATACTATAAGTTTTTATATTTTTTCTGTAAATGATTTCATTTATAATTTTGTAATCACCTAATGATTTTCGAGTTAATCTTATTATTAACATGCCAGAATCGTCTTATATCTCTTTACTATCTATGATTACAGCTTTTAAATAAGTCTACATAAGAGCTCACGAATCAAAGGATTCTTATGATTAATTTAATTTTAAAACTAATGTTGAAAGATAACATCCTCAGGTCCTATATAGGGTATTTAGGTTCTTCCTTTGGCATCTAGTGTATGATAAGTTTTTCTAACTGTGAAATAACTTTAAGTGAAAGCTTATTAATAAAAAAGGGTATAATAGATCTCTCCTTTGGCTTATAACAAGTGATTTGTAAGGTATGAATGAATATCATCATTATTTTTTTTCTCGAAATTTCTTCCTCTGATGAAGAACTCTAATATTCTTGAATTTCATTTTCGGTATATTTTTTCCTGTTGAAATACTCAGTGATTTTTTATTTGAGTTTCTTTTGATCCAAAGCTTTGAAAAAGTATTTATTGTTTTTAGAATCGATTTTCTATAAAGAGAATTCTATTTAGCGCGATAGAATTCACGATATTTTTTGAATAAAGTGAATTGTTTTAAATAATTAAATAAAGAGATTAATAATTGAAAAAATGTCTGATCAGAGTGCTCTCTGTCATTCAACATTAATGTAAGTTACAAAAAACATATCTAACATTTTATTTTTACAGGGGTTGCACCTGACCAGACTGAGGACGTCAACGAAGAGGGTGTTCAAGAAGTCACAGTGAGAAGGGCAGACAATTTAATATTTTCGATGATGACGATGAAGATGAGGAGGAAGAGGAAGATGAAACGTTTTTTTTGTTAGATTTACTATTGCTATTACTACTATTACTATTGTTATTATTCTAAATTCATTTTCTAATTCACTTTATTTTATTTAAAAAGCATCATGATTCTTTGTATTATAAACTCCCTATTTATTAATAAATTTCAATTAATTAAGTTAGAATGCAATTATAATTAAATTTATCAAGAATTTATACTTACAACAAAGATCACGTGTAAAACCACATCAAATTTAACCGAGGTTAATATGAACTTAATAAGACAACATATTGGAAGCAAAAAGGAACTCTATGAATTTCTCCCACAGGAGTAAAATGCTTATATGCCAAGCCTACATGTACCAAAATTTACTTCCTGAAAAGCATTGTAAATTGAGGAAAAAATGCTAAAATAATTACAATAGCCTTAATAGTACTTAAGAATAAACGAGATTGTAGAAACAGTAATACCGTAGATAGATGGACTTACCTCAGACGATTTCATAAACTTTGCCTAGCAAAACTAATAGATTTTACAATTTTTACCTGGCCAATGTGATTGGCAGAATTTAGATAGTTAATGGATCTGCGATGTGATGATGACTATTGATAGTAAGGAACCTAAGAATAGTTTAAAAAAAGCCAAGGAAAATAGAAGAGATAGACTGAAAACAAAACAAAATATTATTGTTGCAAAACCAGAGTTTTTCAAGCACTCAATAATATCTTAGCTTCAGCAGTAAATTTTTGCAATTAATTTAACTTCTCTACCAACAAGGGACGGTTTGCATTCCTGTTGAAGCCGGGCTCTCAGTGAAAGCGGAAAAATTGAATCAGAGCAAGCAGAAATACTTCCAATAAAATAAAAGAGCAAGAGTAGAGTTATCTGTGCTCCATGTATAATTCGATGAATTGAATGACTTTAAAAATCTAGTCATGCAGTTGCATTAGAGTGGAATTATCAATGAAGATGGGAATCCACTAATGCCACCTCACAACCATAATGACGCGAATAATAATATGCAATGACAAGAATGAAAATTTTAATCGAGTTGTTAATTTATTTAAGGAAAAATTAATCATATTGCTAAGTATTATTTGTGAAATATTTCATTATGGTGAGTGAATATTAACTTATGCATAGTAAACTTTAATCAATTTTCTTTCCTGCTTCTTGTCAATATATTAAAAAGAAAGTTTTCGCTCTACTTAACAAGGTTTTGTTATAAGGATTGGATAGGATCTACTTAACGCATTTGTCAATAGCTACTTTTAATTATGCTTGTGCTAGGTTATTACTGTTTTTATTAGATTTTTATTACCTTCTTATTATTTTTTGTATTTAAATTTAATTCTTAATTAATTTAAAACATCACTAAGATTAGGGTGGGTACTTTTGAATGAAATAACTTCAGTTTCGCTAACTTAATCTATAATTTTCTTAGTTTTAGCTTTTTATTATTATTATGCTTATTCTTTCAAAGCACCAATATTAGCCTCGTTAGACAAAAATTTCCCCTTTAGAGTAGACTAATCAGCAATTTCTTCCTGTGTTTAGTCTAATTATCTAGCGTTTGAAGTTAAGGAATTTCCAGTTAATTTTAATTTAGTGTGCTTCTGGCTCTGTACAGATTCAATTTATTCAGAAGTGCTGATTTCTCTTTATCCTTATTCCAGGTCTTGGTTTCATCAATAAGGACAATTATTGTTGAGGCCTCACTTTCTTTCTCTTCGATTAATTCATATTGTTAACTCAAGATTGATTAGAGTTTTGAAAATTTAATGTGGCTTTGGTTATCTAATAAATCATGTCTAAAATAAATTGATTGTTCAACAATATCTTGAGAGCCACTAATTAGTAATTAAATGTCTATATCTTCCCTTGTTATAATTTTTAGCATAGAAATTAAATCTGGAGATAAAAAATCAATCCAGTAGAATAATTCAAATATATTCAGCTTTAGGAACTATGTCTCAACGGTCTTGTCAGCATAGATGTTGGTGTGCACATCGGCCCTTCCCTTGTTATCAAGCCTCCTCACACAGTCTATTATCTAATTGGTCTGCTGCTTTGAGAAGACGTTGCTAATAATAAGGTAAAGGCCACTATTGTCCTATTTTTTTGTAGTTGGTAAATCTGTGCCTCTTCCTTTTATGTCAAAGTAAAAAGATGCTGTATCATTTGCTGCTTTTTTATATTTTAAACTTTACCTCAAGATATGTATCAACCTTTGATCCTTTTACGCCTTTCATACTGTAAAACTAGCGGTTGTTGAACCATTTGAAATATTATTCAATTATTGAGTATGTCCCAGACATAACTATTATGGTTGTTGTTTACAAAAATTATTTCAAACACAGCTCATAGAAGCTCTCACATACTCGTACTGGCTTCTATTATGCAAGATATTTTATTGGTAGAATTTTACGATCACTCTTTAGAATGCTTAATAAGGGAAATTTAATTTCTATTTACCCAAAAGCATTTAGAAAAATTGCTTACAATTTCCAAATATTAGAAATCTAAATATTTAAAATATATTTCATCTATTGAGTATAGTTTGACAATAACTTTTTTTATTATTAAAAATTGTTATATTTGTAAATATTATCTTGAAAAGTTGATGAGTGTATATAATCCTTGGATTATAAATGATTTAAAGTATTCTACTATACTACGGTTGTAGCCCTGAAAGTTGACGGTGTTTAGACCATAAAGTCTAGCAAATACAGCTAGCAGATTACTCTATCCGCTTGCTAATCTGGTTTTTTTGAAAACAGAGTTGATCTTCAAGTCAATCATTCCAATTATCATGGCAGGTATCTTGGCTTACTATAGCACCAACATTCTTGATCTCAGCTATACTTAAACCCCAATTATCCTCGAGCTCCTCCTTTAAAACTTCAATCTCTCTTTTCAGATATTTGATTTTGCAAAATTAATTCCCATTAAATCTACGAGCTAAGTAGAAAAAATTATTTTACACTTTGCTCGTAAAATAATTATCAATGGCCAGTGTGAATAATTATGAGTCATTATTAAAAATAAAAATTGTTTATATTAGCATTCTTTATATTCTTTTTATTCTTTTCATTAGAATTTATAATAATATTGTTAATTAAATTTTAATAGTACTTTTATTTTTAATTTTTAGATAAAAATATATACACTAATAACTCTCAAATGTTTTGACTCATTACTATTGAAGTGTCTCTTGTTGCTCTCATCATTTCTCCTGATCTTATCATTGTCTTAAAAGTGAGCTAATTAATGTAATTCCACATTGTCGATCTGCATATAGCTGCCTCCATGTCTGATTCAAATATACAAGCTCTTTTTATTGTTGCTTCTTAGATTCTCATATTATTATTTATCTATAATTTAATTTATTAGTAACAGTCAGGTCCCTATACCCAATCAATGAAATATTAGGATTCTAGGCATAACTCTAATAAAATCATGCCATAAGAATAATAGTCTCGCTATAAATTATTTCTCTAAAGTATCGAAAATTTTGGGTGACTATAAATACTTATTGGTTCTCACCCTCCTTTGTGTTTTTCATTGATAAAATTTGCATACTCAAATCCTTTTAATTATAACTGCTTCAGGTCTCTTGTTACTAGAATGTTATTTGTGTTTAAATTATTGTGTATAAATCCAATTTCGTAAAGTTCATTTATAGCTTTAAATAACTTTTTTGCGATTTACTTTTTTTGTTCTGGTGATACTATATTGTCAGCTAAAAAGTCTTTCAAAGTTAATTGTAACCTATCTAATTCTATGGCTAAGTGAGTGTCTGAATTTGCTAATCTCTAAATTTTTGCTATTTTTGTTTTAAAATTTCCAACTGCTCTATACAACACAGACATTTATATATCAAATTGAAACTGATTATTATGATTATTTGTTAGAAATTGAAACGGGAATATTACTTGTAACTTAAGCCCTTGATGCTTCTAAAAAATATAATTTCTTTATTAGCATTTGATTGATTTATCTAAATCACCAACCTGAATCCAGTAACTTATAAGTTTATAATCCAATGGATTAAAAGGGACTAGTAATTGAATTTAATCTGCTGCTTCTTGACGAGTTTTCATTAATTGAGACTCTTTAATATTTTGCCAATCAATTTTACTTATTATTTTTTTCAATTTATCTCGTTGAGAATCTTGTAATCTTTTCTCTTATTTTATAAGTAATATATTTTGTCCTATCTAAGCCTTTTTACTCCCATTCTTCAAAACTGTGAGATTTTCCAGCGAAATGTTTATGCAGTTAATATAAAGATGTTGAAGTATTATTATTACAAAGTGGGCTTGGATAATTATTGTTTGCTTTTTTTACCCTAGTGAATTACTTTATCTTTATGAACATTGTAATTATGATCAGACAATTTTTTAGAAGTAGTAAAGGGCTCTGATATACATCCTTCAATAGGACAATTGTAAAATTTTGTTTACTTTTTATTTTTTGAAATTTATGATAAATCCTAGAATTCATTGTTTGAAAGTTAGAAATTGCAGCAATATTCATCCTACTATTATTGTAGGAATACATTTAATTTGGGAAAATAATTTATAATTAATTAATTAAATATAATAATTCGTGGCAGTTAACTTTTTGGTAACCTATTCAATATGGTACTTGTTCGATAGAGAATTTAAAATTAGCTGGACTTTACTATTGGCGGTACCTTTCTATCGCATTCCTGATCGAGATAACTCGACTTTAATTTTGAGTGATTTGTTTAGTTGATTTTTTTGCTTTAATTAAAGTCGATTTATCTCGCTTCAGGGATGCGATAGAGGGGTACCGCCAATAGTAAAGTCCAGCTAATTTTGAATTCTCTATCGAACAAGTACCATATTGTCTAGGCTAGGACAAAGTTAACTGCCACGAATTATTATATTTAATTAATTAATTATAAATTATTTTCCCAAATTAAATGTATTCCTACAATAACTAGTTTTAGGCTAGTCATCCTAATAACACATGATATTTTCATTTTCTTAATTGATAAATTATATTGAGGTTGAATTAGAATTCAAAGATTTCTTTGGTCTTCCTCTTTTCTTCTCCTGATTTGAATTTGAAAATTATTATTTTCATTATTGCTTTTATTCTCTTAAGTTCAGTTCAGCCATATTATTAGTTTTTAATTAATACAATTATATTTATTTTTAAATAAATTCTAATAATGAAGTTTAAAAAAAATATACTTCAAATTATTTTTTACAATTTTAAATTCAAATATTCGTTAATATCTAGGGTTAAAAAAATGAACTATTTTTAAAATTATCAATATTCTCATTAATTAATCAGTTAAAAGCAATATAAAATTAAAAAAATTTAACTATCGTTATTTATAAAATGATATCAATAAATGTAATTGTTTGTATAATTTAAGTTATAAGCATAATATTCCGTTTTAAGTATCGTTTTTAATATAAATATACTATTCTTAGAAGGTTTACAAAGTATAAAAATTAAACTTAATTTAATATAAAATGAACTTCCATTTTATAAATAATTAAAAATGGAATAATTGCACTAAAAGCGGAGGTTTGGTCAATAAGAAGTTTAAATTGCTCCAGATGAGCTTTCAAATAGATTTAGATCCAAAGCTGATATAACTACCTCACAATCTCAAGTAATTTACAA
>ARYC01000415.1:0-23683 GCA_000711775.1 Oxytricha trifallax | reverse complement strand
CAGCTCTGATAGCCAGCTCTCACTTATCTTGATCCCTTGCTTTTCCTTATTCTCTGATGAGATGCTGTACCTCTTCTTATGAGATTCTTGAATAATTTCATTCAAGTAATCATCTTTAATTGTTGCAAGTATGCCAAAGAAATAGTTACTTTCAGGTAGTTTGTTTGAAAACTGCTTCTTAGTGGGAAGGTATTGCGAAACCTCTGGGTCGTTCATAGCATCATCATATAAGTTAGTCACTGAAATCTCTGGATAGTTTGGAATCTCTGCAAACTTTACATCTTAATTTTTCAAAGCTTTCTTCTCTTCGCAGAGTATTGCTCTTAGAAATGAAATTTTAGTACCTTCCATCGTTGGGAGGAACAAACCAACTACATAATCAAGATTAGTTACTATGAGTTCATTACCTTGCTGCACCAGGTAGCGATGCAAATACACCTTGCTTCTAAATCTTTGAATTAATTCTTGTGCTTGCACTCTTTTCATTGCATCATTCATTGACTCCATCTTGTTTACAGATCTAAGAAATGATATTCAAATTTAAGTTTATTGATTTCAATTATATATCTCAGTAAAACCTTCTATTAAATATGGGCATCCTATAGGAGGTCAACCTCTAAGAAGGATATGGAGAAGGTTTTGAGAACTGGTTTCAAACTTGAGAGATTGATATCAATTTCTACTGTTATAGTTCCATATTTTTAAATTTAAATTGGTACGTACTTAATTAGGAGCAGCTCCTAAGATGCTAGTACTTAATTAGGAGCATTTATTAAAGCTAGTACTTAATTAGGAGTACCCTAATTTTAATCATAAAATCACAAAATACCTCCTAAAGCAGTACGTACTTAATTAGTGCACCTCCTAAATCGGTACGTACTATAATCAACTTATTATTGAAAGTAAAAATGATTACTTCCTCACCCATATTTAGAGCTGGATCGTCTCTTAACACTCATGTTTCTTCTCTAGTACTCCAAGAACCTCCCTTGAACCTTGTAGACTTGCAAAGCTCTCATATAAGCTCTCAGTTATAGAGGCAGTTTTATAATTTTAAATTCAAATTTAAATATGAGCGCTAACATTTTAAGAAAAACAACAGCACTTCCATCAAACTAAATGAGACTTACCTTTGGCAGCAATAAAAAGTGTGATAGCTGTGAGATGAACTCACTTAAAGAACAACCAGAACTATCACTTGAGGTCTCTGTTATTAAAATTGAAATTAATAATAGAAAATTAATGGCAAACAAGTTTGTCGGAGACAGAGAGGAGGAGAAAGTTAGAAATGAAGTTTCTATGTAAGCAGAGGAAGTTGAAGTATATTTTTGTGAGAAGTGTGAAAAAAGAGACTTCACTCATAAATCTAGCTGGTACAGACATATGAAGGTCCATAAGGAAGCTAAGCCTACTGTTTACTTAAAGCATGACAAAGTAGATGGAAAGTATGATTGCTTTGAGTGCGATAAGTAGTACTCTCATACAAGAGATTTAAAGAAGCATCTTTTAAAAGCCCACAAGAAAGAGATAGAAGTTGAAGATTAAGACACTCAACTGAAGTTGCTCAACAAAAGAAAAGCAAGGAAACCTCTTTAAGCTGCTGAGCTTTAACAAGCAAGCGAATCAGAGTATGTGAGGATTGCACGCAACCTCTTAGCATCAGAGGTCACTAAAATCATGATTAAAATATAATACAAGAAAATTCTAGTACTAGCATAGATTGATTTAAGATACTTCTCTCTAAAGCTACCTAATTCTAGAGGACTCCTATGACAAGAAAGTTATTAAGGATCATCAGTATGGTTACAAGGTATATCCTTTCAACTATCTCCTTAGTGATGATAAATATTAAATGGAGTTTACTAATGAGTATTAAGTACTCAATCAGGCTAAGTTTAAAGAGTGCAAATACTTAATAAAGCTAGATGCTGTTCTCCTAGCCAAAGATCATGTGGCTTTCAGACTACCACTCTTTGAAATGACACTCAGAGATTTCATATCTGATCAAAGAAATCATAGATACCTTGCATTAATAGCAACCTAAGCTATTCAAGGTATCAAAGAACTTCATAAGTTAGGCTTTGTTCACAGGGATCTCAATCCTGAGAATATAATGTTGAACTTTTCACCCGTGACAGTAACAATTATTGATTTCAACAGATCATTAAGAGTGGAAGTATCAAGGCTTGGAAGTGTTATGGGAACTCCAGGCTATTATCCAGAAAGAGAAGACTGGAGAGATGGTGACTTTCAATGGGATGTGTGGGCTATGGCGGCAATAATCATAGATTGCGATATGCCGCGCAATGAATATTAGTCTACAAGGTGCGAGAAGGATCCAAACAAAGAATAAAGCAATTTATTGACAAAACAAGAGTATCTCAATCAATGAAACAAATGGCAGAGTCAATAATAATAAAACCAATCTCAAGATCAGACATATCAATAGAGCAGATAGAGTTGTGGTTAAGTAAGATAAACTTCAGGCCTCTACCACATGATCCAAAAGTGCATTTTGAGTGATTAAATTAAATACATTTACTGTAAATTTCACATTAAAACCTATTAATAACCCCAACCCCTAACGAATTCCCTACAAATCAAAGCACTTATAAACCTCATTAAGGGGTTTTGGGGTTTTGAATCACAGTTGGTGCAATATATAGTATTCACATTCAAAGTTCTATACCTTATATCAAACTTAAAAAAGTTTTTATTCTTACTATAGTCTCTTAATTTTTTAATGAGAAAATACTATCCTCTTCATGTTGAGCTTCATCACAAAATTCAGAAAGTCTCCCCTTGTTTCTTCTTCTCCATATGACCTTTAATAAGTAAAAAATCTCTCTCAGTTATTGATTATGCAATCTTTTGAGCCTTGCCTTGAACAAATTCTATGTTTCTTCAACTTTTTCAAAAATAATGTCTCGTTGATATCCCTAAGTTCTACTTCATCTTAATATCATTTAGTATAATTATGCCTCAGATTAGACATAAGAAATCAAAAGTACTATGGCAACAACTTGGAACTTTGTGTCTACTCCACTTTTATACTCAAACGGGAGAAAGAGTATCCCTTTGTCTTTATCTTTGATCTTAATAAAAAAGTCGGGGTCAGCTATTGAATAAGTTGGCACCCCGAATTTCATTTGCATAAGTGGCTCGACTTCAAGCTTATTATATTGTGAATAAATTAGTATGAGTGGTGCATTATTTTTATGTTGATCTATCTCTTTTAAAATAGCCTCTGCAAGGATCACTGGATTCTCAAAACATATCACTCAACAATTGTCTTCTTCAATTTTCCCAAGAACTGCTTTTCTTTCAGAAGTAAATTTCATCTCACCAATATCTTCTAACATATCTTGAAAAAGATTTTTGTGACAACTACAGTTTGTAGCAGAAAACATAAAAATCACCTTATTTTGTAATGCCCACAAACCTGTAATTGTCTTGCTAAGAGAATAAAAGGACATCTGTTCAAGCACACAGTCATTCTCATCCATAATAATATAATCATCTTTAACCTGGTACTTGTAATATGATTCAATTTCAAGTACTCTAACTTTATCTAGAAGTGTACCAAATTTTTTTTCGACCATTGTTTTCAAGATGTTATTTGGTTCAAGAATTGTGACTTTCTTATATTAGTTTGAAAAGTAAATTGCTAACAAAGCCTAGATCCAAGTCTTGCCAGAACCAGTTGGCATTTATATTAGTGTAATTCTGTGTTATGAATTTGCTATAATAGCAGCTACCATAGATTGGTAATAAGAGTGCACATATTCCATTGAACTTTCACTAAGATTTTTTAGAAAGTCCGTAGAACTCCGTTATTGGGGAAATTTAGTTCAATGAGTAACTGATAGTTTTCTCTTGAAAGTAAGCTGTGTATAACTCCTCTGACATTCCAATCTTCTATCAGCACCATTTGAAATAATTTATTTGCCTCTCTTGATAGTTACTCTGAAGGGCATTAGATGAAAAATTGCAAATTAGAGGTTGGTTGACATTTGAGGCTTTCAAATATCTATATAAGCCTTGCTAAGTCGAAATCAACATTACTTCTTTTCGAAATTAAGTCGCTCAGAAGTTGTCTTTGATGAATCAACGATAACAAATTATTTACCTAAGAGCCATCATCTTTGCTAACATTAATTTGAGATAAAATTTAATTAATTAGCAAATGGTCACTCTCTTTATAATCTCTGAGCTTTTTAAGCAATTACATCCAAAGAAATTTCAATGGATTCTATACGATGAGTTTCGAAACTTAACTCGAAAATCCTTCAGTTAACAAGCAAGCACTTAATAGAGTCTTACTTTCTTTAATCGATATAAGTTAGGATACTGCATTTGGTTTCACTGCTAAAGCCATGATAATTAAGCCCTTTGAGGGTTCCTATTGAAGGACTTTGAACTGCAATAATATGGACTAGAGAATTTGCAAAGTTTGAGAGGCCTCATCTTAAGATGAATTTCTCAATTTCTTGGAATTTTCTTCAAAAGGCAAAAACGTTTTTATTAGTAAGCCCCTTTCATTTCGGTACGACGTGACTTCTTTGACCATCAGAAAGTTCAGCTTAACTACTTCTTCTGGTAAGAGTTGTCAAAATGTTTACAAATGTCAGAATTTTTATGTTCGTTTAAGTGCTTTAATATTTCTTGAATTTATTGCCTAGCGTTGTGATCAACAGCTTCATAAAAGTTCTACACTTTTATCCAAAGTATGTTTTATAGCTTCAAATACAAGTAGCTTGAGCTTTGGTTGAGCAGAATAAAAACTCTATATTATTTCATATGCTAGTCCCTGGTTTAAGTTCATCTTAAATTGCACTTCTGCCTCATCATGCTTGGTATTCTTACATAATCTCTGAAGCTTTGCTCCTTGCACAAGTTTGTCCTAAATGGTTTGTATTTTTTAACTATTATTGATTTCCTAATCCCACTTTCACATTTATACCTTGACTATTCCTCTTCAGCTTTTATCTCTCTAATATTATATAATTTTAGAGTTGATCTTTGGAGTTTCCTTTGAGGACCATCGCTTATCTTACCAATATCATCTTTGACATTCAAGAAAGTGTTTGTAAACTCCGAAGTAATTTCTCTGAGGTGAGCAATAGCGATATGAGTCATTTTGGTTGTTTATTTTAGTACTCTCTTGCATGACCTTTTCCTACTACCTTGGTAATTTCACTGTAGCTCTCAGTCCATGATTCGTCTGAGCGATCCTCATCTGACTCTAAGTGCCGTCAAGATTAGCTACTCCTTACTTTTATATCTAAATGAGAGAGAATAAAAAGTATTAAAATGTGAGCTTACCTTCGGCGGTCTTCATGTGTATTGCCAGCTTTTTAAATTTTAAATTTAGTTATAAGTATTATAAAAACATAGTGTGATTAAAATTTATACATAAGATAATGTCCTTTTAAGTTGTGACTACTACAATAAAATGTAGTTAACAATTTAAAATAAGATTAATATATATTTATTAATATTTAGCACCCGAAAAAGCTTTTAACTTGTGAGATTTTTAAAATTATGTAATTGTAATTATTCACAATTTTTGACATATTTTTAAGTTTTTTAAGAGTTTTTTATGATTGTTCATACATATTAACAATAGAATAGTTTTAAATCACAGACTATGATTTCTTAATTAAAAATTAAATTACTATGAGTATTTTTTCAATTTCATATGCTAAATATTAAGCTATTAGTTAATAATAATAAATCACATTAATAAGTCTTAACACATGGAATTGAATTCAAAGCGGACTTTCAACTATGCCAGGGCAGCAGATGACCAAATGCATGGAGGCCACAAAAAAATGGCTGCAAGTCAGTTTTCATCCAGGTTTAGATAAAAAATTGATATTTATAAGTGCTTTACCGATATATGTAAGATTCTTGAAACTTTATTTCTTAAAAGTGAATAGGCACTTGCCTTCCTCAAGTTCTGTGAATAAGGACTATTTAAAGCAGATATTGAAGGAGGGAAAAAAGGTCTTTACAAACGAAGAGATTAAGATTATATAAGTGCCAAAATACGAAGAGCTATCTGTTAAGAACATTCTGTAAGAGATCGGACAAGACAAGTGCTTATGGGAGTACTTGCCACAAATCGACAACAAAAAGAAAGTTATCGACATATAGTATTTTTCAATGTACTTACCACTCTTGAGCCTGAGTACACAAATAAAATAATCAAACACGCTTAAGAAATATGATTTGATGAATCTTAAAATTAAGTAGAGAAAAACTACATTATCATCTCTGACACTTGGCATAAACAATTACTCCAAAATCCTTATGTATCAAGTAAACATAGCTTGATTACTTAAACCTTGTATTAGAAATCCCTGGTAAAACGACACATTTGCTAAAAAAAAGTACTAAAATAGTAAGCCTTAGAAAGCCCAAACAAAAGCAAGAAAATGGCATAAACTTCAAAAGAATGTGGGTCAAGGAGGGGAATGATTTTCGTGAAGCCCTGAGATACAAAGATGAAAAACTCATAGAAAAATATAGATTTTCAGACAAGCAATGGCTAAAGTCAAACTCTACCCCTAAAATGACTTATAAATAAATATAAGCTATTATCACATTAACTCTCTTAATTACTTATTCACAAATATATTCTATATTGCGCTCATCAATGCCCATAAAGCTTTTGTTGATTTAATCCCTATAATTAAATTCTTCATTGTTGCAAAGTATAGATAGCTTAGCTCTTTTAAATTTCTTTTTAACATACTAAAAAAATAATATATGGGGTTTGAATTGGGGAAGTAAGATGGTGTGAATAATATAAAAGTCAATGCTGTTTCGAAATATTACCTCACTATATTACTATGAAGTACTCTCAAGTTGTCTATAACGACTACGGCATCTTTAGATAGCTCCTATTTTCCTAAACAGACCATCACAAAATTCAAGAAATTTTTAACATTTAACAGATTTATTAAATTGTTTAAAGTATACGAAGCTTCCCGTATTTGATATTGCTGCCACAACAGCAATTTTTAAATTATTACCCTAGCTAAATGTGTGCTAATTTTAGTTTTTGCACTATATTCTTTGTTTTTTATTAGTTTGATAAATATAAATATAGTCTCGTCTAAGAAGACTATGGTGAAGTTTAGTTATAAATAATTAGAAACTCCATGTTAAAGAGTTCAAGAGCCTACTGTCTTTTTATAAGTTATCCATGATTGACTGTTTTATTGGCTTGATCACTTCTGTTTTACTACTTACTTTTTACAAAAGTTCGATAAGCTTGAGCTTGAATAATGCATTTCAGGGTTGTTTCTATAAATGAGAACACACCTCTCTTATAAGGTCTTCCTTGCAAGCTTTGTTAAACACTCCTAACTTGTCAAAGTTGCAGCTATCTCTTCCGAGATTTGTAATTGCTTCTCTTATTATTTGTGCAAGTTTTTCCTACACAGTTTTATAAAACTATCTTCACCAGTCTATTATTTTCAGTCCCTTTTATAGTTTGCCTCAAATACTCTGCATATTGTTTTTACTGTAGAAACCTTTAAGTTTGTGATTTGGGAGATATCTCAATAGCTCATCAATAAAATCATTCCTATATTGCTCTGTGATTCTATGTAGTGGCAATTAATCACAAAACAGACTTAATCAAATTTTATCATTAATTAAGTTTTTAATTAATATATAATCGACATAATAAGAAATACAGAGTTATAAACCCCAAATATTAACTGCCGTGTTTTATATAATAGATGAATTAAATTTAATGTACACTTATTAAAATAAAAAAAAGTATGAATGTACAATTATTTCACACTTTAATTTATAGAAAAATGAAACAAATAAGAATGATATAGGGGATCCATCTAGTTATAATGCTTATGCCACTACTTCATCAGTCGAAGATTTTAAACTTCTTGGAGGATTAGGTAGGAAAATTAAAAAATATATCCGTATAATATAAATTGTTATTAAACTCTAAAAAGCTCACTAAAATATAATTAAAAAAGCAAAATTGTCCATGCTTTAATCTCTATAAAACTCAATCTAAACAAACTAATCATATCTTTTTAGGTGACGGAGCTTACAGTTAAGTATATAAGTGAAGAGAATATATGACGAGGCAGTTAATGCTTTGAAAAAGTGAAATTGAATCATTATCAAACAAAGAAAAGGAAAATGATTCAAATAAAATCAGGATCCTTAAATCAATAAATCATGTCATGTCATCTCATATAAAGAAGCTTTTATTGAGCCTAACATTCAATCATTATGGTAAGTTACAATAAAAAAATAGCCACTAATTATCTATAATTTTAATTAACTAATTAATTTCAGTAAAGTGATATAGTATGCTGACAACTGAGATTTTTTCCAAGAGTTAGAAGATCATTACGAAGATGGGACATTTTTTCAAAAGCAAAAAACATAGAAGATATTCATTCAGGTAGTAAGAGGTTTAAGGGTAATGCATGATTTAAATGTGTTGCATAGTGAATTAAAATATGCAAATGTATTTTTGAACAAAGACTTCACAGTAAAGCTCGGAGATATGAATGTTTCTGAAGTTGCAAATAATAAAGATCTTAATAATACTTAAACTGGTACACCAAATTACGCTAGCCTTGAAGTTTGGAAAGACGGACCTAATGATATTAAAAGCGATATTTGGTCATTAGGATGTGTATTGGATTAAATAATTGCATTAAAGCCTCAATTCTAAGCAAAAGACCTGAATGTACATTATAAGAAAGTAGTTAGAGGATAAATACCAAAATTACCAAAGCATTATTCCCAGATTTATAAAACATTGTAAGAACCTTGTTACAGGTAAATCTTAATCAGAGACCAACATACTACAATTAACCCAAAATTCCATCATTTTAAAAACGATTTGTTGAAATCTTTCCGGAGATTGCTAATTTAGAAAAGCAAGACTTAAATACGAGTTACTAAAGACTATTAGAATGCCCAAGAATATTATGTAACTTAGTAACATATTACCAATGGCAAACTATGGTAACACTTTGAAATGATCTTATGTTTTCAAAGTCATGAATTGAAGTTTGAATTATAATAATAATAGGAATGACTATTAAAGTATCAATGCAAAGCTATCAATTAAAAATTTTGTTCTTCATGAGTCATAAATCAATATAATGCTACCAAATCTTGGAGTTTAAAAGTCGCTTGTTAATAAGAGGCCATCTTATGATGAGTCAAATATTCATGGATTAACTTAAAATTCTAGTAAAATTAAAATTATAAGCAGGAATAAATTTGATGTTTTGAGTTAATCAAGTGACTATTAAGAAAAAAGTAGCATTCAAAGTTTGGACCGAAATTAAAATAATGTGTCTAAGAGAAATAATAGTTAATCACCTAATTAAATTAAAACTAAACATATCAAACAGAAGTAATTTAGCTGTAACAAGAATAGCATGGTAATTGAAGAAGGTTTATATAACAGCAAAGAGATCATAGCTTAAAGTACAGTGAATTTAAACGCTCATAACGACAGTCCTTACAATGAAAAATAAAAGTAACAAGTTCTCCCAAGTGTTTAAATGACTTTAAATAAAAAGTTCGGGGGGGGGGGTAAGTTTCCTGCCCCAAAATTTTATATGCATCCTAAGGGGAAGTTTCCTGCCCCATACATAAAAATATGTAATTTTTATAATTTTCAAAGAATCTTTATCATTAATTATGATATAGTTTTTTTTTAATTTAGCTTCAAATATCATTTCTACCTTTATAATTAATTTAAAATTTAATGAAAATTACATTAATTATTAATAAAAAACACTTATTTTAGCCTTGTTAATAAAATATAATTTGATAAAGAATAATTATGTACCTTGAAAATTATATAATAATAAATGTTGTACAGTACATGATTATGGTAATTGAAATTGAAATTTATTTGTTTCTATTAAAATTATTGCAAAAAACATAAAATTTATTTTTGGGGGCAGGAAACTACCTTTTGTGGCAGGAAACTTCCCCCCCCCCCCAAAAGTTCACTATTAATCTTACAACAACAGATAAAACTTGTGAAAATAGTTATGCAATGAAAGATTTGAGTTGGCAGCAATCTCTCATAATTTAAAATAGAAATTGTAACTTATTCAAAGAGATAAATCATTGAAAAGGCTTTAGAGAGATAAATCTACTGACAGTGGAATATTTTTGAATCAAAATTATGAGAGAAACTTTTAAGGCTAGTAAAGTGACAATTATAAGGTATCTTAGGATAAACTTCAAGACATTTATAACATTAAGTAGCTTAACAAGGGTTCTATAAAAACTATGAATCCTAAAAATTCAGATAAAAGACAATCTAGACATCACGATATAAACATTCGAACGGTTTCCCCTCTCCCATCTTATTAAATTCTTAAAAGCTAAACATTATAACTTATTAATCAGCAACTATTGACTCTAAAGACGATGACTTATCTTTGTAAAGAATCTAAATAAAATATAACATAAAGTATATAATAACTCTGTAAAATCTACACTGTTTAATAATGATCTACCTATAAATCACAAGTAAAAGAAATCTTAAAATTGCATGGATAGCATAGCAAGAATAGCTAATGTTTATGGCATGCAATCTTAAACTCTAATTCAATGTCGAAAGATGAAAGAATAAATAAGTAACAACTTGCTACAAAGTTAGTTAAACAAAGTGCGAATCATGCCAATTCTTTGAATGAGAAACAACACTCAGCTTCTATTTCAATGAATAGTGTGAATTTGTCACAGTTACATAATCAAACCATAGCGCACAATGAATCTATTGATTATCAAATGTTGAAGTTTACAATCCCTACGAAAAAAATAAACAAATAAAATACCTTCAAACAACATCCAAATCTCTACTCTAGCAGTATTAATACAAACTAGGCTTCTACTAAATTATTAAAAAGTAGTTTAAATTAGATAATTAACTCTCAAAGCATTAGCAAGTTAAATCAATACTAGCAAAAACCATATAACAATAGTAATATCAATCAGTATTGATTGTGAATTTCTGAAATTAAATTTTAATTTAGAGATTAATAAAAACATATTACATTTACTTATTATTATATCTAAAATGCATCTCGTAGTTCTATTTCTTCTTTGTTCTTTCGAGTAAGTATTTCAACTTTATTTTTATATTTAAATAAAGTACTTAAATTATTAGTGCTCTTGTGCTTAATTATCACTATAACTTTACTAATCTCTCCATTTTTATAGTTAAAAAATGTGAATATTAAACAATTCACAAAACCTCTTATAATATATTAGAGAGGGAGATATATATGCACCATATATGTGCTTATTTTAAATACTAAATAAATAATTGGCTTATAAATCACAAAGCTAGTTCTTTGCTAAAATAGAAATGTTTAGGAAAACTATAAATTATATAAATTTTCATAAACAAGTATTTATGACAGTGAGTAAAAAAAAATAGAATGCAATTTTTATCGCATTCTTTAGTATTTTTCGCATATTAATCGAAACTATAATAAAAGACTAATTTGTTTGTGAATAAGGTGTTTGAATTAAGTTAATTTCATTTATAATAAAATTCAATAAAATGAATGACCCTCATCATAAAAGCAAAATATTGCGAAGACAAACTATAATAAAAACAAGACAAAACTGAGAAGACATTCTCCTGAGGAGTGAAGTAAATCTTTAGATAACCACTATGACCCTGATGCCCACAAGAAGCCTTTCGTAATCGCAATGAGAACACAAAAAAATAACTCAAAACAAAGATTTAAGATTAATCTACAATTTCTTACAAAATACAGAGGAAATGCTTTAAAAATGTGAGAAATCAATAAAGAGAAAAACTATAGTGTAAGAAAGAATTCTACTTGAAACTACTACTATAGTAAGAATTACTATCCAGTTCAAATAAAGATTGTACACGACGAGGATCAATTGAAAGTACTAGTAGTTCTTGGTCCACGTATCATAAATACATAAGCGCAGTATAGTGAACCAATGACAAACATAACAAAAACACAAACAGAGTGCCTTTAAGTTTGGCAGGTATTACTGGTAATATTCTTTGCATTTTTAATTTTATATTTTACTTATGTAAATTAGTTTGTATTTCATATTTTCGAATCACCCTATCACATCACTTTTTATACTTTTATCAATATCATTTTACTATCAGTTATAATTTATTTTGTATTTATAAATTCCCAATATTTTGTATTTATCAATAATATATTCATAATATCAAGAAATAGAGGAAGAACCTTCTAATGAACTAAAAATAGAGCATTTTAAGCTAAAAATTAAGCAACATAAATTTAGATTCTAGTTTTATTAGTAATTCAAATGATAGAGGAGTATCTGTAAATTCAAGGTAGTAAAACTTAAATTTATTAAATACTGTGAACCTCTCTGAACAATAGTAATAACTGACGAAGAGTTAAATCTATGGCAGGTTTAAACTAATTAATGAGTAAACTGAGAAAAAAAAGTTAAATCATCATTGAGAGTAAGGCTTTATGAGCAAATTTTTCTATATTAAAATAAAATTTTCGACAGATTAAGCAGTGGCATTAGCATTATAATTAGACGGATTCCCTATTTCACTATTATTTGTTATATTTTTTTAATAATTTAGAGTGTGAAATAATTGTGTTTAATGTATGTGTGTTTAATGATTAAAATCAAATAAATTTAATATATCACTTTTTAATACTTAAATCAAACCATCAATCTTAGTCGTGACGCAGACGTATCTGAGCGAGTTGACGTGGCGAATTCCGTGACGTGGCAGTCGTGAAAGTAGAAAACTCAGAAAAAAACCAATCTCCCAATCAACTAGTCTCCTCCTAAAATCAAGATGTCAATCGGTTATAACCCGGGGACAGAGCTCGTAGAATTCAACCAGAGTGACAGAAGTTGGAGAAAAACGCTTACCGGTCCAACAGCTGCTGGGAAACGTAATCCCTGTCCTTTCGCTGTGGTAGCTTCAGTACCCTAACCCGGTGTGGGAGAAAAATCCTTATCGTTGGCTTCAATTGTTTTAGTCTTCTCACTTTTGAAGGCAGAACGTACCTTCATCCTGCTCCCTATTACCTAGGAAACTGAACTCAAGCCAGCAGAGTCATCTAATGCAGGGAAATCTTAGGAACCAGCTCACTCGAGGAGTGAACGCTGACAGTTTGAACCCCGCCGACTGGTCTCTAATGTGTTGCGCCCAGCAACCCCCTACCTACCCTGATAGGGCTTTGTGTAGTAGAAAGCTCTATCAGAAAGTCCCAAGTGGTTGTACCACCTAGCAATTAACTTTCTAATTTAATATATTATTTAAATTGTGAAATAATTGTACATTCATACTTTTTCTAATTTTAATAAGTGTACATTAAATCTAATTTTTCTATTATATCAAACACTTCAATTAATATTTGGGGTTTATAACTCTGTATTTCAAATTATGTCGATTTACCTATTTGTTTTATATTTAATCAATAAAAAAAGTATGAATTATGGTTTCTCAGTAATATTGAGGACTTTGTGTCAAGGCTCTTCAAGAAATTTCGATGACAACATTCTTACAATAGAGTCAACATTCTGACACATAATTAAATATTCAGAACCATGAAGCCATCTTTTCATAAAATTGGATGAAAAAATTATAATCTTTAAAATCTAAGATGGAAAAAGTTTTGAATGAATATCAGTGCCCAATAACTACTTGCAGATACAAAGGGAAGAAGGCAGCAGTATACTAGCATTACTAAAGATCTCATTTAATCGAAAAGATTGAGAAATACATGAAGAAAGCTTACGAATTCGATGATTGCAATTTCAGATTCCGCCACAAAATGTCACTGCATGTTCACAAGAAAAAGTGCCAAGAAATAACTTAAAACCGATTAATTAGGGAGTAAAAGCTTTTAGCTAATCACGACATTAAACCATCTCATCTTGTTAAAGAATCAATCGTAATTCAATGTGATATCCGAGTAAGGAAGTGTGGGGATAGCTCCATAGGTAGCAATTATTGAGGACAGGCAATCTATTAGAGCTGTAGTGATGGAACCACCATGGTAACTAAAATGCTTCGACTTATCATACGATACACTCTCTAATAAGGAAATCAAAGAAATAGCTATGCACCTTATTCATGAGAAAGGTTATTTTTTTATGCGAGTTACTAATTCAAAACCAGAAGTAGCATTATCATTTTTCAAGAAGCATGGATATAGGTAGGTTGAAACATTTGTCTGGATAAAAACGGGAAAGTATATCTGGCCCAGGGAGATATATACAGCTTGGATTGGAGCTATGCATGGTTGGAGTGAAAGGCAGCTATGAAAATACCAAACAATTCAGCAAAATAAAATCAAGTCTAAAAGTCATTGTCGAACCTATGCGAAACATGTCACAGAAATTAGAAGGACTATATCAGATTGTGGAGAAGCTTGTGGCAGAAGGATCTTATCTTGAAATCTTTGGAAAGACTCACAACATAAGAAGAGGTTGGACATCTATAGGAAACCAGTTGTGAAATGTTATATAAGTATGATTTATTTTATTAATTAGTTTAAACTTTCCTATTAAATTTACGGATTACTATGCTAACATCCTATTCATCATTCTTAATGTTCATATGCTTAGAACAGCTATATTAATTTCATATTGCTATAATGATAATGATAATTATTTCTAGTACTTTTTATTAAATTATGTTTATTCTTATGTTTGTTAGAATCAATGAATAATCTAATGATTTTCTAATCGAAATAATTGATTTTATTGCTTTCATATATATATATTAATGAATGAATTTTTTTCCATTCATATTCTTAATAAATGAGTTAATATTTTTATTTATAGCATAATTTTTGAATAAATTGTTAAATTTAATATGCATCGCTTTGTTTAATCATGATTTTTCTACATAATTTATTTGACCAATTAAATACTTATTTCACAATGAATGTTTAGAAATTAAGTAGTTATTTATATTTAAAATATATATATATTTATTTAGACTACGTTTTTCAAATGAACACTACATTATTCTTCACAATCTCTTTAATGCTCAGCAATAGCCTTCATGCTGAACAACAGCAGTTTGTTTCATGAAGACGCCTAGCAATGTGTCTGGTATTTCCCACTCCAAATCAAATAAGCACTACACTATAAACTTCTATCATGCAGCCATGCTGATCATTTCGATGCCTAGCTGTTGCTTCAGTTGAAATGAGGAATGTATGATTGGAGTTTCAAAGTAAGAAATGCTCAAATCAAGTGGATTTAAGTTGTAGAGAGAATTCAAGTTTAAGCTGTAAGTTAAGATAAGAAACTGTCAAATAAAGATTGTGATTTGTAAAAGTATCAACTGTAATTTAAGTCATTTAAATGGCTATGATAATGGCAGTTTGATTAAATTAAACAGTAATTATTTCTTGCTATATCATAATTAATAAATTTTATAATATTTATCTAAGCATTATTAATATATTATTATATAATAAATTTATTGTATAGTACACTATGTTTCTTACTAAGTTTAGCAATTTTATAGTGGTACAGTGAAATCAAGTACTCCAGTATTCCATTCAGTTAAAGCAAATCTTTGATAATAATTTGCAGAAACAAGAAACTCTAGTTGCATATTTATTATTCCAATATTATATAACTACTTAGCTATATATTTTATAATAAATGCATTTTTTAATTTTAAGAATAATGTGATTGTAAATTACAAAGCAAATAACTATATAAACTCAGTAGATCAATGTCTTCAGGCCAGCTGCTGAGGTCATTAGTATCCTGCTTATCAGGAGGAAATTATAAGTACATGCTTCCTATAGTTCTTATTATGGTCTAGCCATACTGAAATGTCTTTGATTGTTGTTTCAAGCCGGGTGCTTATGGCGCCTAGATGTGATTGATTTGAGTTTAAAAGTGGGCAAATATACTTAGATTATACAAATGTCGTGCAATAATTATCGTTTAGATATTTATTATATTCATATATTATTAATATATTTAAGTAAAATAAGACGTAATTACTTATGGGAAATGGATTTTGTTGATATTATGCCATTAAAAAGAGGTCAATTGAACCTAGATGCAATTAAAAACTTCTAGTTAGGTCTCCTTATGGAAAGCTAAAAAAGTTATCTAAATTAAGAGTAAAATTTTTAAAGTCCATCTGAGAAATCTTCAGAGGACTCAGGATTTTATTTATAGCTATATTGTATTAATCATCAAAAGTATCTGGTCTTATAAATAAATTTAATTATAGAATATCTAATAAGGCGATAATTAAAGTTATGTTACCTGCCTATTGCTCCCTTTTTATGCTTAAAACCATTTAATATTCTCAAACAGATAGAAATAAGATAAATGAGAAATCTCGAGGATGGCTTGTCTCTAGCAAAAAGAATATTAGGGAGGTCAATGTTTTCCTAAATTGTTTGATTCAAACTAATTTGTATTCATTTGTTAATTACTATACAAATATGATAGGTTATATATGAATAATTTTAATTAAATAATATATATAACCATTATTATAAACATTATAAGTGCTTTATTTTGTGACAGCTATCAATTCTCAGTGAATCATACAGACACTTAAATATATTGCTTGGTGGTTTCTCATATTTTGTCCTCTGTATATTAAATGCCAATTATGTTGTTTATTAATTTTTTATTACTCATCTAATTTAGTACTGTCCCTTAATATTTAGGCCTATTAATCATATTAAAAATTACACCTTGAGTTATAATAATTGAGAAAATGGGTTATTTCTGATAGAATTTAATACATTTGAAATTATTTGTGTAAAGGAAATAATATAAACTTATAGTTATAAAATCTATAAAAAAAATGACATTAAACCCACTTATGTTGAGATTTCTGAAGGAAAAACTAATTTGTTTTGGCAATGAGAAGGCAAAAGCTAAATTTATTAGGAGACTTGTCAATCTTAACCAACTTAAATTTTTATATTTTTAGGAATCCAAATGCAATAAAAATAGATAATTAGTTGAAAATATCATAAGTTTTCAATTCAAAAATTTTTATAATTTTCTGTCTCTTTTTCAATTCTTTTAGTCTTTTTTATGAAATTTTGTTGATTACTGAATTCTAAAACAATCAAAGGTTTGATTGCGAGATAATTAAATGAATTTGAATTGTTTTATTATATAATTGTAGTTTTACTCATATTAAAATAGTTATTATGTAATAAAACAAAAGAATTTAAAATTGGGGAGAAATGAATAATAAACACAAAAATCCCCATCAGGTAAATATCAATAGGAGAGATATTTTATATATACAAGAGGATCATTACTTAATTAGGCAGTTTAACTGGCGAATTCAACAAGTATAACAAGATGCTTAAGAGTGGAGGTATAGTGTCTTTTAGCAAAAGAGATGAACTTTAATTCCTGCTATTGCTAGAGCTACCATGCTTAGACTGAAAGCTGTCATGAGATTAATGGCAATGCTTAATTCCTTTTTATTTGTATGCACATTCAGTTTGGGGTCTTCGCTTTTGATCTTGGCTCTACAACAAGTACCACATTTCTACACTGAAGCTTTTCGATGTCAGAATGTTGAAACTTTTGTCCGAATGTTGAAAGATGTGTCGTTTTTCCAAAACATATTCTTAAAGTTGAAGCTAATAGGGACTCCACTGTTTTCTCAGAGGCAAGGAATATCACAGACTCATCTTCAGTTTCGCTGCCTCTATCTGTTCTCTAGCCTCCAGCAGTAGTTTAATGGGCTTCTTCACAAAATGATAAAAATACTTACATTGGGAATTCAGGCATTTTTGGACTTTCGGTTTTGCAAAAGAAGTAAGGGGTGAACTTTCGAATGGGAGACTGCCAGTGGCACCACGCGATTCTATATGCAAAGACGCAGGGAGATGGAGTCTCCGACTCAGAAATCTATCCCAGAGTCCAAGATAATCGAAAATCTTTGTTTCTCATGCTATGCTATAACCATATAGCCAGGCGCCTTTCTCACGTCTTTTCGTTTTTTCTCGGGTTATAGCCACGCATTTCTTGCATAGATATGTTTTCCTTTAGCTTTTTGCCTTTCCTCTGGTGCATATTTTAATTCCTCCCCGATGCAGTGGAGTAGCCTTGAATTTTTCCTAATAACATGACTAGAATTTCTCAGGAGATTTACCACTTGACATTAGACAGGCTAAGGATTCCTAAAGCACTATCATTTTGCTATTAGCCCTTTAGCATCTCATCAAATGAAGCTCCCATTTACTCTCGTGCTTCATAGCTCTGATTTATATCTTAATCACACCAAAGGAAACATGCTCAGCTTTCACGAGTTTCAATGCTGATTTATTCTTGGGTATCTTGCAATATAAGACCTTCTATCTTTCTTACTCTTGCAATCCTTGTGCTTAATATTAGTAGAATCAGCTTGAATGTGTTCGCAATCATCCCAGCTCGCTTGCAATGTAATGAATAATTATGTGAACAACACTAATAATCACCTCCCAACAGCCCAGAGAGCGACAAGTATTGTCGGTCTTACAAGAGATGGTCGACCTATCGTTGAGTCCTCTTCACATGCTTTCATGCATTTTGATCTCCTCACTAATTGTACTTTCTCAGAGATGACAACAATGGAAATCACTAGTACTACTAGCATATTTCTATTCATCTTGGATTAGATTATTTTTTAATGGAGGTTGCCATTTATAGCTGTTAGTAATACCGTTTTATTAGGATTAAAGTTTAACTCAGATCAGTCAATTGATTTGGTTGCTTTTTATTTCTGAAGACCCTCCTACATATATAATGTCCTATGTTAATTTACTAAAAAGCAACCAAATATTTAATAATAATTAAAATACTCTATTTATTTGAATTTAATTTAAAATAAGAAATCTCCTTATCGCTAATTTATTCTTTTATTGAATGTCCCTAAATTTTATATATGATTTGTAAAAGTAGAATTCTTATGATAGTGATTCATAATTAGATTAATCATTTTTATTGCTATCCATAGTAAATAAAATAGCTTCAATGCATAATAATTAACTCATATCGTGATATCAAAGACTAACCTAGTATATGATTTATGTTTAAATTCATGTCTGATATTTTATTTTGAAACTAAAGTCTTTTGAAAAACTACAATAAAAACAAAAGCATTTCAAAGTAGTATAAGGCATAAATATTACTTCATCTTCACATACTTTTCTTATATTTCTTTGTTCATTTTTGAAGATAATGTATACTTTCTAATATTAATTACTTCTATTAATATTCTGTTTTCTGGTTATGAATCCATTCATGAGGCTCACGAAGTCTGTGTTTGTTTTGGATGTAAACATCTTTTTATTCAGTTGATAAGTATATTGTTTACAAAGAAGAATTGCAGAAAAATAACTTAAAATAGTCGCTCTTATCAATTTCCTATATTTTATAAGGAAGAGAAAATGTAGGTTTTATGTTTTAATGAAAATAATCAAATATTCCCTGTATTAGAGATCATATACCTACATATAAAAAGATGACCTATTAAAACCAATCGATGAAATTCTCTACTTTATCATAAACGCATCATGCTATAATAGTTATAGGGCTTTGTGAAATTCCCATCATATTATTGTCGTTTGATATAGTTGAGTAAGGATTAGTAGGCTACTCATAATATTTGTGAATTAATTATGGTTTATCAAACTTCAAATAGTTCTTTATAATTAATAAAATAATGCTAAAGTTAATATGAACGAATGTAAACTAGCTCAACCATGTGACTGAGAAGGCTTCAACAATTTTCTTATAGATACTAAATTAAGGAGTCAAGGTATGAGAAATTAGATCTTAAAAAATTCATTCAATGGTACTATTTTCTTTAAGTATCTTTCGTGATCAATGAAAGTCTAAGGCATGAAAACCGAAAGGTTTATACTCATAAAATCTTTTGCTACTTTCCTTATTAATTTGTCAATACAATATAGCTCATTTATGATTATGCTTTATTTTATCCAATTACAATTGATTGGATAATGAATGGTAATAATTATTCAGATTATCTCTTGTGCAATCAAAACCCCAAAACCCTTTAATGAGGTTTATAAGTGCTTTGATTTGTAGGGAATTTGTTAGGGGTTGGGGTTATTAATAGGTTTTAATGTGAAATTTATAGTAAATGTATTTTATTTAATCACTCAAAATGCACTTTAGGATCATGTGGTAGAGGTCTGAAGTTTATCTTACTTACAACTCTATCTGCTCTATTGATATGTCTGATCTTGAGTTTGGTTTTATTATTATTGACTCTTCCATTTATTTCATTGATTGAGATACTCTTGTTCTGTCAATAAATTGCTTTATTCTTTGTTTAGCATCCTTCTCACACCTTGTAGAGTAGTAATCGTTGCGAGGCATATCGCACTCTATTATTATTGCTGCTAAAGCCCACACATCCCATTAAAAGTCACCATCTCTCCAGTCTTCTTTTTCTGGATAGTACCCTTGAGTTCCCATTACAGTTCCAAGCCTTGATACTTCCACTCTTTAGGCTCTATTGAAATCGATTATTGCTTCTCTTACTGGTGAGAAGTTTATCATTATATTTTCTGGCTTCAAATCTCTGTGAACAAACCCTAACTTGTGAAGCTCTTTTATACCTTGTATGGTCTGAGTTGCTATTTATCCAAGCTACTTATGATTTCTTTGATCTGTAATGAAATCTCTTAGGGTCATTTCATAGAGTGGGAGTCTGAAAGCAACATGATCCTTGGCAAGGAGAACAGCATCTAACTTTATTAAGTAGCTACACTCTTTGAACTTTGCTTGAGTGAGTACTTGATACTCATTTGTAAACTCCATCTAGTATTTATCATCACTTAAGAGATAGTTGAAGGGATACACCTTGTATGCATACTGATGATCATTGATAACTTTCTTATCAAAAGATTCTTCTAATATAAGGTAGCTTTAAAGTGAAGTGTCTAGGTCAATTTAGGCAAGAACAGGAATCTTTTTGTATTGAATTTTAATCATGATCTTTGTGATTTCGGATGCTAGTAGGTTGCGTGATTTCCTCACATATTCTGATTCACTAGCTTGTTCAAGCTCTACAAGTTTCGAAGATTCTCTTTTTTTTCTTTTGTTCAGTAGCTTCAATTCATCTTCATGCTTTTCAATTTCTAAATCTTTTTTGTGAGCTTTTAAAAGATGCTTCCTTAAATCTCTTGTATGAGCATACTGCTTATGGCACTCGAAGCACTCATACTTTCCGTCGATTTTATCGTGCTTTAAGTATACTGTTGGCTTGGCTTCTCTATGCTCTTTCATATGCCTATACCAACTAGATTTATGAGCGAAGTCTCTCTCACACTTCTCACAAAAGTATACTTCTACTTCTCTGTTTGTATAGGCATTTCATTAATACCTTTCTCCTCCTCTCTGTCTCCCACACACTTGTTTGCCATTTATTTTCTATTATTAATTTCTATTTTAATAACAGAGACCTCAAGTGATAGCTCAGGTAGTTCCTTATGTGAGTTCATCTCACAGTTATCACATTTTTTATTGCTGCCAAAGGTCAGTCTCATTTAGTTTTATGGAAGTGCTGTTGTTTTTCTTAAAATGTTAGCGCTCATATTTAAATTTGAATTTAAAATTATAAAACTACCTCTATAACTGAGAGCTTATATTATAGCTTTGCAAGCCTACAAGTTTCAAGGGAAGTTCTTAGAGTATTAGAGAAGAAATATAAGTGTTAGGAGACAATCCAGCTCTAAATATTGGGGAGGAAGTAACCATTTTTACTATCAATAATAAGTTGATTACAGCACGTACCGATTTAGGAGGTGCACTTATTTAAGTTCGTACTGCTTTAGGAGGTATTTTATGATTTTATGATTAAAATTAGGGTGCTCCTAATTAAGTACTAGCATTTTAGGAGCTGCTCCTAATTAAGTACGTACCAATTTAAATTTAAAAATATGGAACTATAACAGTAGAAATTATATTAATCTCTCAAGTTTGAAACAAGTTCTCAATACCTTCTCCATATCCTGCTAAGAGGTTGATCTCCTATAGGATGCCCATATTTAATAGTAAGTTTTACAGAGGTATATAATTGAAATCAATAAACTTAAATTTGAATATCATTTCTTAGATCTGTAAACAAGATGGAGTCAATGAATGATGCAATGAAAAGAGTGCAAGCACAAGAATTAATTCAAAGATTTAGAAGCAAGGTGTATTTGCATCGCTACCTGGTGCAGCAAGGTAATGAACTCATAGTAACTAATCTTGATTATGTAGTTGGTTTGTTCCTCCCAACGATGGAAGGTACTAAAATTTCATTTCTAAGAGCAATACTCTGCGAAGAGAAGAAAGCTTTGAAAAATTAAGATGTAAAGTTTGCAGAGATTCCAAACTATCCAGAGATTTCAGTGACTAACTTATATGATGATGCTATGAACGACCCAGAGGTTTTCGCTGTACCTGCCTACTAAGAAGCAGTTGTCAAATAAACTACCTGAAAGAAACTATTTCTTTGGCATACTTGCAACAATTAAAGGTGATTACTTGAAAGAAATTATTCAAGAATCTCATAAGAAAAGGTACAGCATCTCTTCAGAAGATAAGGATAAACAGGGGATCAAGATAAGTCATAGCTGGCTATCAGAGCTGCAGAAGCACACGTATATTTCAAGTAAGATTTGTAGTTTAACTCTTTAGAAAAATCTGGTACTGGCATCTTCTTGATGAAGGAATAGAGCAAGCTTCACAAAGAGCGAAAGTCGCAGACAAAGTATGAAGTTAGCAAGAGACTTTATTCAAATATTGAGCCTCCAGAGTCGATGAACATAGATGCAGGAGCTGGCAGCAAGAGAAGAAACTTAGGAGGAGGTAAGCAAGAAATAGAAGAAAAGAAAGAGAAGCCAGCTCCCTCTAAAGAATTCTAAATGTGACTTATATATTCATTAACTTAACTCTAAAACTTATTTATATACATTCACTCTCCCTTCTTTCGCACACTTTTAAGCCAATAAATTATCTACTCTCTTCGCTGAGCTTTTAATAAAGTCAACTGTATCAATAGGTATGTCATGCATCAAGTGGTAGAGCAGCATCTTCTTGTAATGACCTTTTAATATACCCCAGTAGAACTCAATTCCATTAAACTATGGACTGTAAGGTACGTTGAACACTGGTGTTATTCTAAGTTGTTCATAACTCTTCCTTGTTTCTTAGTCTTATGAACAGAAAGATTATCAACAAACAGTATAATCTCTTACTCAGGGTACTTCTCTCTCTCTCAGCTGTTCTAAAAACTTTATATACTGCTCTGTCTTAATAGAGCGAGGATGAAAAGCATAAGTTTCTAAACCAGTATCTTCACTAATTCCTCCAAGAATTGCCATCGTTTATACCTTGACTTTCTAGTCATATACTCTAATTACTATGCCTCTTATACCAAGACTTCTAGATGAAAATGTTGAAGGTAAACACAGCCTCGTCAGCATGTATAAACTTAATATTATTCTATTAGGCTATCTGCATTTAATTATAAATATAATTAAGGTTATTGTTGTAAAATGGCAGAGTGAAATCAATCACTTTCATGATACGATTCACACCTTTGTAAGATATACCATTTCGTTTATAAATGTTTGCAACAGACTATGCA